>JAODAL010010053.1:0-107240 GCA_025379985.1 Phyllomedusa bahiana | reverse complement strand
GGGGAGTGTTTGGATAGTGGGTAGGAAGTTGGAAAAGGGGGTTGGGGGGAGGAGTGGTTTTTGGTGGGATGGGGTGGGGTTTGGGATACAGGGTTGGGGGAGCAGGAGGTGGTTTTGGTGGATAGTAGGGTAAAAGTTAGGAAAAGGGGTTGGGGAGAGGAGGGGGTCGTGGAGGATAGTCGGGAGGATAGTTGGATGGGGTTGGGGCGCGAGTGGTCAGTGTGTAGGATAGTCAGGGTAGGACAGTCTAGGATACAGGGCTCTGGAGGAGGCAGCAGGAGGCTGGTCAGTGTGTAGGATAGTCAGGGTAGGAAATGTTAGTGGGTTTACAGGGGCTCTGGAGGAGGCAGCAGAAGGCTGGTCAGTGTGTAGGCTAGTCAGGGTAGGATAGTGTAGGATACAGGGCTCTGGAGGAGGCAGGAGGCTGGTCAGTGTGTAGGATAGTCAGGGTAGGATAGTGTAGGATACAGGGGCTCTGGAGGAGGCAGCAGGAGGCTGGTCAGTGTGTAGGATAGTCAGGGTAGGACAGTCTAGGATACAGGGGCTCTGGAGGAGGCAGGAGGCTGGTCAGTGTGTAGGATAGTCAGGGTAGGACAGTCTAGGATACAGCAGGAGGCTGGTCAGTGTGTAGGATAGTCAGGGTAGGATAGTGTAGGATACAGGGGCTCTGGAGGCAGCAGGAGGCTGGTCAGTGTGTAGGATAGTCAGGGTAGGATAGTCTAGGATACAGGGGCTCTGGAGGCAGCAGGAGGCTGGTCAGTGTGTAGGATAGTCAGGGTAGGACAGTCTAGGATACAGGGGCTCTGGAGGAGGCAGGAGGCTGGTCAGTGTGTAGGATAGTCAGGGTAGGACAGTGTAGGATACAGGGGCTCTGGAGGAGGCAGGAGGCTGGTCAGTGTGTAGGATAGTCAGGGTAGGTAGGATACAGGGGCTCTGGAGGCAGCAGGAGGCTGGTCAGTGTTTTGGGGAAGTGGGGTTTAGGTTTGTGTAGGATACGGGGCTTGGGGGGCAGCAGGGGTGGCCCAGTGTTTTGGATAGTCAGTGAAAGGATAGTGTGGGGATACGGGGGTTTGGGAGGGGGCCCGGGGGGAGGTGGTCAGTTTTGTGGGGAAAGTCGGGGTTTGGCAGTCTGGGGTTTACGGGGGGCTTGGAGGGGAGGGTTTGGTCAGTGTGAAAAGGTTTAGTCGGGTTTGGGGACAGTTTTAGGAACGGGGGTTTGGGAAGGAGGCAGGGGGGTTTGGTCAGGTGTGGGTTTTGTCAGGGTAGGATAGTCTAGGTTTAAGGGGTCTGGAGGAGGAGGAGGTTTGGCCCAGGGGTTTTGGTTTGTCAGGGTAGGACAGTGTAGGATTAAGGGGCTTTTTGGAGGGGGGGAAGGGGGGTGGTCAGTGTTTTGGATATTTCGGGGTTTGGGGGCAGTTAGGTTTACGGGCTTGGCGGAGGCAGGAGGTGGTCAGTTGAGGATAGTCAGGGGTAGGATGGGTCTAGGATACGGGGCCCTCTGGAGGGGCAGAGGAGGTGGTCGGGTGGTAGGATATCGGGGTTTGGTTTGGGTTAGGATACAGGGGTCTGGGGGGGGCGGAGCGGCTGGTCAGTGGGGTGGAAATATTTCGGGTTTTAAAGGTTAGTTTTTGGGAATACGGGGCTATGGAGGGGGCAGGGGTTTTTTCTGTGTTTTAGGATTTTTCCGGGTTTAAAGGTTTTTGGGAATTTTAGGTTTTCCCGGGGTTTTCTGGAGGGGGCCAGGGGGAGGGCGGGGCAGTTTTGTAGGTTTGGTCGGGGTTTTGGGGGAAGTGTAGGATACGGGGGGTTTCGGGAAAAGGCCACGGGGGGGTGGGTCATTTGTGTGGATATCGGGGTTTAGGATAGTGGTAGGGATACGGGGGGGCTTGGGGGTTTGCGGGAAAAAAGGGTCAGTGTGTAGGATATTTTAGGGGTAGGTTTTTGGGGGTCTGGATACAGGGGTTTTGGGAGGAGGAAGGAGGTGGTCTGTGTGTGGTTTGTAAGGTTGATTTGGATGTGTAGGGTTTAAGGGGCCCCGGAGGAGGGCGGGGGGGGCCTGGTCAGGTGTGGGAAATGGGTCGGGTTTGGGACGTGTAGGATCCCGGGGGGCTTGGAGGGGGGCAGGGGGGCTGGTCAGCGTGTAGGATAGTGGGGGTTTAGGATAGGTGGGGGAATACGGGGCCCTCGGGAGGCAGCAGGAGGGGGGTCAGGGTGTAGGTTTGTCGGGGTTAGGAAAAGTTAGGAACGGGGGCTTGGGGGAAAGGGGCAGGGGCTGGTCAGGGGGTTTAGGATAGTCGGGTGGGATAGTCTGGGAAATACGGGGGCTCTGGAGGCGGGAAGGGGCTGGTCGTTTTGTGGGTTTGGGTGGGGGTTAGGATAGTGTAGGATACGGGGGGTTTGGGAAAGGGGCAGGAGGCTGGTCATTTTTTTGAGGATAGTCGGGTAGGATAGTCTGGGATACGGGGGTCGGGGAGGCGCAGGGGCGGGTTTCAGTTTTGTGGGGATGGGTCGGGGTTTGGTTTAATTTTAGGTTTACAGGGGCTCTGGAGGAGGCGGGGCTGGCCCGTGTGTAGGTTAGTCGGGGGTAGGTTTTTCAGGCGGGGGTTTACAGGGGCTCTGGAGGGGGGCCCAGGGGGTGGTCGTGTGGGTTTTTATTCAGGGTGGGGAAATTTAAAGGATACAGGGCTCTGGAGGGGGCCCAGGGGGGGTGGTCAGTGTGTGGGGGATGGGTCAGGGTGGGATAGTCTGGGAAATACGGGGGGCTCGGGAAGGCGCAGGGGGGTGGTTTGGGGGGTGTGTAGGATGTCGGGGGTAGGACATTTGTAGGATCCCAGGGGCCCCTGGAGGGGGCCACCCGGGAGGCGGGGTTTAAAGTGTTTTGGTTAGTCGGGTTTTTAGGTATTTGTGGGTTACAGGGGGGCTTTTGGGGGCCAGCAGGAGGCTGGTCAGTGTGTATTTTTGTCAGGGTTTAGGATGTGTGGGGAAAACGGGGCTCGGGAAAGGCGCAGGAGGCTGGGTCAGTGTTTTGGTATTTAAAGGGTAGGTTTAGTCTAGGATACGGGGGGCTTGGAGGGGCAGGAGGCTGGTCGGGGTTTTGGTTGTCAAGGGTTTAGGATAGTGTAGGTTACGGGGGTTTTGGGGAGGCAGCAGGAGGTGGTAAGTGTTTTGGATGTCGGGGTAGGATAGTCTAGGTTTAAGGCTTTTGGGGCCCAAGCGGAGGCTGGTCAGGGGTGTAGGATAGTGGGGTTTAGGATAGGGAAAGGAAAACAGGGGTCTGGAGGGGGCAGGAGGTGGTCAGTGTGTAGGATAGTCAGGGTAGGACAAAGTTTAGGTTTACAGGGGGCTTGGAGGGGCAGGTGGGTTGGTCAGTTTTGTAGGTAGTCAGGGTAGGATAGGGGTGGATACAGGGGCTTTTGGGGGCCAGAGGGGGTTTGGTCGTGTGTAGGTTGTCAGGGTTTTAGGATGGGTGTAGGATACAGGGGTTTTGGACGGGCAGGAGGTGGTCAGTGTGGGTTGGGATAGTGGGGTTTGGATTGTTTTTAGGATAAAAGGGGCTTGGAGGAGGAGGGAGGCGGTAAAAGGGTTTTGGATAGCCCAGGGTTGGACAGGTAGGATACGGGGGCTCTGGGGAGGCTGGGGGGTGGCCCGGGTTGGTTTTAGGATAGTCAGGGTAGGTTAGTGTGGGGGAAAAGGGGGCCTTGGGCCCCGGGGGGAGCGGGAAAGGCTGGTCAGGGGGTTTAGGATAGTCAGGGTTTGGATAGTGAGGTTTCGGGGGGCTTGGGGAAGGGAGCAGGGGGCCCTTGGTCAGTTTGTAGGATAGTCGGGTAGGATTTTTCAAAGGATCCCAGGGGCTCGGGAAAGGAAAAGGCAGGGGGTGGTCAGTGTGTAGGATAGCCCGGGGTAGGATGTGTTAGGATACAGGGCTCTGGAGGACCCAGGGGCTGGGTCGTGTGTAGGTTTAATTTGGGTGGTTTAGTCTAGGATACAGGGGTCTGGAGGAGCGGGAAAGGCGGGTCAGTGTTAGGATGTCGGGGTTTGGATAGTGTGGTTTCGGGGGCTCTGGAGGGGGTGGGGGGTGGTCGTGGGGGTGGGAAATATTTCAGGGTGGGGCCCCGGGGGTTCTAGGAAAAAGGGGCTCTGGAGGCAGAGGAGGTGGTCAGTGTGTAGGATAGTAGGGTGGGGATAGTGAAAGGATACGGGGTCTGGAGGCACAGGAGGTGGTCAGTTGTAGGATAGTAGGGTAGGATTTTGTAGGTACGGGGGGCTTGGCCCGGGCAGGAGGTGGTCAGTGTTTTGGATAGTAGGGTAGGATAGTTTTAGGTTTACAGGGGCTCGGGGGGGCGGGCAGGGGCTGGTAAAGTGTGTGGATATTTGGGTAGGATAGGTAGGTTACAGGGGCTTGGGGGGGCAGGAGGAGGTTTGGTCTGTGTTTTGGTTGGGTCGGGGGTAGGAAGTCTGGGGATACGGGGGGCCTTGGGAAAGGCAGCAGGAGGTGGTCAGTGTGTAGGATAGCAGGGGGGGATGGGTCTAGGATACGGGGGGTCGGGAGGAGGCGGGGGGGTGGTCGGTGTGGGGTAGTCGGGAGGATAGTGTGGAAATTACGGGGGGCTTGGGGGAGGAGGAGGTTTGGTCGTGTGTAGGTTGGGCCCAGGGTTTAGGTTAGTGTGGATACAGGGGTTTCTGGGGGAGGAAAGGGGGGCGGGTTCAGTGTGTAGGTTTGTCGGGGTTGGGAAATAGTCTGGATACAGGGGTCTGGAGGCAGAAGGAGGTTTGGTCGTTTTGTGGAAAAGTAGGGTAGGATAGTGTAGGTTTCAGGGGTTGGGGGGCAGGAGTTGGTCAGTGTGTAGGATAGTCAGGGTAGGATAGTGTAGGTTTACAGGGGGGCTCTGGAGGCGGAAGGAGGTTTGGTCAGTGTGTAGGATAGCCCGGGGTGGATAGTTAGGATACAGGGGCTCTGGGGAGGGCGGGAAAGGCGGGGCGGTGGGGTTGGGAAATGTCGGGTGGATAGGGGTAGGATACGGGGCTTTTTTTTTTGGAGGGGGGAGGAGGTGGTCTTGTGTAGGATAGTAGGGTTTTTGGGATAGTCAGGCTGGGATACAGGGGTTTGGGAGGGGCGGGGGCCCTGGTCAGTGGGTAGGATGCCCGGGTTGGGGACAGTCTAGGATTAAGGGGCTCTGGAGGAGGCGGGAAAGGTGGTCGGGTGTGTAGGATAGTAAGGGTAGGATATTTCTAGGATAAAGGGGCTAGGGGGCAGGAGGCGGGTCAGTGTGTAGGATAGTCAGGGGTAGGATAGTGTATAATACGGGGCTCTGGAGGGAAAGCAGGGGGGCTGGTAAAGTGTGTAGGATAGTCGGGTGGGGACAGTCTGGTATGGGGTTTCTGGAGGAAAGCGGGGCTGGTCAGGTGTAGGATGTCGGGGGTTAGGTTAGTTTTGGGTTTACAGGGGTCTGGGAGGCAGCAGGAGGTCTGGTAGTGTGTGGATTTGTGGGGTTTTAGGATAGGAAAGGATACAGGGGCTTGGGGCAGGGGGAGGCTGGTCAGTGTGTAGGATAGTCAGGGTAGGATCAGTCTAGGATACAGGGGCCCCCAGGAGGGGGGCGGGGAGGCGGGTTTAAAGTGTTTTTGGATAGTTAAGGGATAGGAAGTCTAGGTTTAAAAGGGGCTTGGAGGAGGGGCGGGAGGGCCCTGGTCATTTGTGTGGGATAGTGGGGGGTTGGCAGTTTAGGATAAGGGCTTGGGGGAGGCCACCCAGGTGGTGGTCAGTGTTTTGGATAGTCGGGGGAGGACGTTATTATAAAAGGGGTTTTGGGAAAGGGCGGCAGGGGGGTGGTCAGTGTGTAGGGGGCCCAAGGGGTTTTTGGACATTTGTGGGAAATACAAGGGGCCCTTGGGGGGAAAGGAGGCGGGTCTTGGTAGGATAGTAAAGGGTTAGGTAGTCTAGGATAAGGGGTTTTTGGAGGCACCCGGGGGCTGGTCAGTGGTAGGATAGTCAGGGTTTGGGTTATTTTGGATACAGGGGCTTGGGGCAGCAGGGGGCTGGTCGTGTTTTGGAAGTCGGGTGGAAACTCTAGGTTTACAGGGGCTCTGGGGAGGCGGGAAGGTTGGTCGTGTGTAGGTTTTAGTAAGGGTAGAAAGTCTGGGTTTTTACAGGGGTCTGGAGGCAGCAGGAGGCGGGGTCGTGTGTGGGTTTGTGGGGTAGGAAGTGTGGTTTACAGGGGCTTGGAGGAGGAGGCGGGGTCAGTGTGCAGGATAGTAAGGGTAGGTTAGTGTAGGATACGGGGCTCTGGAGGAGGCAGGGGGTGGTCATTTGTTTGGTGGGTTTTAGTGGGGGTGGACAGTGTAGGAAAACGGGGGTTTCTGGAGGAGGCAGGGGGGGGGTCAGTGTGTAGGATAGTCAGGGTAGGACGCCCTTGGTTTCGGGGGGCTTGAAGGAAAGCAGGGGGCTGGGTCATTGGTTTAGGTTAGTCAGGGTAGGATAGGTGGTTTACGGGGACAGGAGGAGGCAGGAGGTTTGGTCAGTGTTTTGGGTTTGTCGGGGTTTGGAAGTCTAGGATACGGGGGGCCTCAGGAGGGCCAGGGAGGCGTGGTCAGTGTTTAGGTTTTAGTCAGGGTGGGGTTTGTCTGGGAAAATACAGGGGCTCGGGAGGAGGCAGGAGGTGGTCAGTGTGTAGGATAGTCGGGGGTGGGACAGTCTGGTTTTAAAAGGGGTCGGGAAAGGCAGCAGGAGGCGGGTTTCGTGGGTAGGAGTCAGGGTAGGACATTTTTAGGATACAGGGGTTTCTGGAGGGGCGGGCAGGAGGCGGGGTCAGTGTGTAGGATATTTCAGGGTAAGGACAGTTTTGGATACAGGGGGGCTCTGGAGGGCAGAAGGGGGCCCGGGGTAGTGTTGTGGGGTAGTCGGGGGTAGGTAGTTTTGGATACGGGGGCTCTGGAGGGGGGCGGGGGGGTCATTGTGTAGGAAAAAGTCAGGGTAGCACAGTTAGGATACAGGGGTTTGGAGGGCAGGGGGGCCTGGTCAGTGTGTAGGATAGTCGGGGTAGGATATTTGTAGGAAAACAGGGGTCAGGAGGCGCGGGGAGGGGTCATTTGTTTTTAGGATAGTCGGGGTTTAGGATAGTGTAGGATACGGGGTCGGGAAAGGGGCAGGAGGCGGGGTCGTGTGTGGGGATATTTGGGTGGGGACAGGGTATTTTCGGGGGGCTTGGAGGGGCAGGGGGTGGTCGTGTGTGGTTTGTCGGGGTTTAGGTTTGTTGTGGGTTTACAGGGGTTTCGGAGGAGGAGGCTGGTCAGGGGTTTTGGATAGTCAGGGTAGGATATTTTGGAAAACGGGGGGTTTGGGAAAGGCGGGCAGGAGGTGTGTCAGTGTGTAGGTAGTCGGGGTTTAGGTAGGGTAGGATGGGGTTGGAGGGGCCGCAGGGGGGTGGTCGTTTTGTAGGATAGTCGGGGTTGGATAGTGTAGGTACGGGGGGCTCTGGAGGGGGCCCAGGGGCTGGTCAGTGTTTTGGTAGTCGGGGGTAGGATAGTGTATAATACAGGGGGCTTGGGGGGGCAGCAGGAGGCTGGTCGGTGTTTTGGGATATCAGGGTGGGGAAAGCCCTCGGATACAGGGGCTTGGGGGGGGGCAGGGGGGCTGGTCAGGTGTGTAGGTTAGTGGGGTTAGGGAAAATTTCAAAGGTTTAAAGGGGTTTTGGAGGAGGCAAGCAGGAGGCTGGTCAGTGTTTTTGGATAGTCAGGGTAGGAAAGTGTAGGTACGGGGGCTCAAAAAGGGGAGAAGGAGGTGGTCAGTGGTAGGATAGTCGGGGTAGGATGTTTTAGGATACGGGGGCTCGGGAAAGGCAGCAGGAGGCTGGTCAGTGTTTGTTAGTGGGGTAGGGTAGGATAGTGTAGGATACGGGGGGCTCTGGGGGGCAGCAGGAGGCTGGTCGGGTGTGTAGGATGGGTCAGGGTAGGATAGTGTAGGAACAGGGGCTCTGGAGGGGGCAGGAGGCGGGTTTCAGGGGTTGTGGGGATAGTCGGGGTGGGGACATTTCTAGGTTACGGGGCTTGGAGGGCAGGGGGAGGCGGGGTCAGTTTTGTAGGATAGTCGGGGGTGGTTAGTCTAGGATACAGGGGCTCTGGAGGAGGCAGGGGGGGTGGTGGGGGTGTAGGATGTCGGGTAGGCCCAGTTTTGGATACGGGGCTTGGGGGGCAGCGGGGGCTGGTAGTGTTTTGGATATTTAAAGGGTAGGAAAAGTTCTAGGTACGGGGCTTGGAGGGGGCAGGGGGGCGGGTTTCGGGTTGTTAGGATAGTCAGGGTGGGGATAGTGTAGGAAACAGGGGTTGGAGGGGCGGAGGGGGGTCAGTTTTGTAGGATAGTCAGGGTAGGGACAGTCTGGGATACAGGGGCTCTGGGGGAGGCGGGGAGGCTGGCCCGTGTGAAAGGATAGTCGGGGTAGGATATTTTATTTTTACAGGGGCTCGGGAGGCGCAGGGGGGTTTGGGTCAGTGTGTAGGATATTCGGGGTAGGATAGTGTGGGGAACGGGGGCTCGGGAAAGGGGGCAGGGGGCTGGTCAGTGTGTAGGATAGTCGGGTTTGGGACAGTCTTGGGGAATACGGGGGCCCTCAGGAGGCTGAAGGAGGCGGGTTTCAGGGACAGGAAGGGGCCAAGCCCTGAGAGGGGGAGGGGGAGCACTGGGGGAGGAGGTGAGAGCCTTGCTGGAAAGGGAAGGAGGGAGCTGGGGAAAAAGGGAGACACACCTCATTTTGGGAGAGTTTAGAGTTCCTGAAAAACAGCCGACCCGGGGGGAAAAAGGGAAGCACCCACGGGACACCCGCTTCAGTCTGGGGGAATAAGAGACAGCAGCAGTCAGCTCTGGGGGAATAAGAGACAGCAGCAGTCAGAGAGGAGCAGGAGAGACAGTGCCATAGACACACTGCTGCTGGACAGTGACAGAGTGACCCTACAAGAAGCTCAGCCTGTGCCCGCTGGACCCTGCTGGACAAGGTAATAACCCTGAGGGCACCGGGGGGCCACTGCGCGCAGCTTTGTCATTGTCACCAGCAGCTGCTGGGACCCCGTCCGGGACACGTCTCCTTACATGTGGGTGTGTATGTGCTGCTCCCATATGTGCGCCTCCTCCACGTAGCACTATATACTATAGATTTTATACCCTATATCACTACACCCTTAGTCGTATAGGTCCATACTGGGATAGGCTCCTTGGGGCAGTATTTAGGCTCAGCATGAAGGGTTTGTATTCACTATGGGGGGCAGGGAAGGACCATGGTGAAGTGACAGATGGGGCAGGGTGTTGTCAGCCCTGAACGTGAATATATCGCCCGCCGGAGCCTGACGCTGCTCCACAATACAGAATTCATATAAGATTTGGATAATTTCTAGTTGGGCGACTACCCTATAATATAGAGGCGTTCCCATTGTAGGAGTCATATTTAGAGTATTGTCCGAAATGATACATTTTTGGGTGCAAATGGCACGGAGGCCGCCCCTGCTGATGCTGGGGGCACCCTGGAGAATTGCTGGCCCAGTTCTGGTTGGCCTTCCCCATCGTCATCACCCCAACATGAGCGAGCACCATCCTTAACCAGAGAGAGGGTGCGGGGGGACTCCTATAGGACACCCGTACCGATGCCAAACCCAGTTTCTCACAGATGTCGGAGAGTTGGAGCAGCAGTGTCAGCTTTTGCTTTCTGTTGTCAGCCAGAGATCCCGGCCCTGGGTGTATTTGCTGTGGGGTGTGGGCAGTGTGACACCCAGGCTGCTCAGACACAAAGCTGCGGCTGCTCATTGTCCGTCTCTATCAGGAGGCGAATACCACGTCCCATGTTAATTACATAGAAGTGTAATAACCTAATGGCTCCAGCTCTATGCATCTGTGAGATCACTGGGAACAGAAGCAGCTTGGCTACCAGATGCCCTCTCCATTATCTACTGACAGTCCCTGGATGCCCCCTACCCTACTTACTGACAGTCCCTGGATGCCCCCTCCCCTATCTACTGACAGTCCCTGGATGCCCCCTCCCCTACCTACTGACAGTCTCTCTCCATTATCTACTGACAGTCCCTGGATGCCCCCTTCCCCTACCTACTGACAGTCCCTGGATGCCCCCTCCCCTATCTACTGACAGTCCCTGGATGCCCCCTCCCCTACTTACTGACAGTCCCTGGATGCCCCCTCCCCTACTTACTGACAGTCCCTGGATGCCCTCTCCATTATCTACTGACAGTCCCTGGATGCCCCCCTCCCCTACTTACTGACAGTCTATGGATGCCCCCTCCCCTATCTACTGACAGTCCCTGGATGCCCCCCTCCCCTATCTACTGACAGTCCCTGGATGCCCCCCTCCCCTACTTACTGACAGTCTCTGGATGCCCCCCTCCCCTACTTACTGACAATCTATGGATGCCCCCTCCCCTAATTACTGACAGTCCCTGGATGCCCCCTCCCCTACTTACTGACAGTCCCTCTCCCTTATCTACTGACAGTCCCTGGATGCCCCCTCCCCTATCTACTGACAGTCCCTGGATGGCCCCCCTCCCCTACCTACTGACAGTCTCTGGATGCCCTCTTTCCCTACCTACTGACAGTCCCTGGATGTCCCCCTCCCTTACCTACAGACAGTCCCTGGATACTCCCCTCCCCTACGTACTGACAGTCTCTGGATGCACTCCCCTACCAACTGACCGTCCCTGGATGCCCCTTCCTCTATTTACTGACAGTCCCTGGATGCCTCCATCCGTTGCTTACTGACAGTTTTTGGATGCCCCCTCCCTGTCTTCTGACAGTCCCTAAATGCTCCATCCCCTGTCTACTGACAATCCCTGGATGCTCCTTCCCCTACCTACTGATAGTCCCTGGATGCCCCCTTCCCCTACCTACTGACAGTCCCTGGATGCCCCCCTCCCCTACTTACTGACAGTCTCTGGATGCCCCCCTCCTCTACCTACTGTCAGTCCCTGGATGCCCCCCTCCTCTACCTACTGACAGTCCCTGGATGCCCCTTCCTCTATTTACTGACAGTCCTTGGATGCCTCCATCCCCTACCTACTGACAGTTATTGGATGCCCCCTCCCTGTCTTCTGACAGTCCCTGCATGCTCCTTCCCATATCTACTGACAGTCAATGCATGCTCCTTCCCATATCTACTGATAGTCCCTGTATGTCCCCTTCTCTGTTTTCTGACAGCCCCTGGATGCCCCTTTACCCAACCTACTGAAAGTCCCTGGGCATCCTTTCCCCTGTTTACTGACAGTCCCCAGGTGCACCATCCCCTTTCTACTGACAGTCCCTGGACGCCACATCCCCTGTCTACTGACTGTCCCTGGATACCCCATTGTCTGTCTTCTGAGTCCCAGGATGTCCGTTCCCCTCTCTACTGACAGTTCATAAATGCCCCCTCCCTTGTTGATTGAAAGTCCCTGTATGTTCCCTCCCTTTTCTCTTCACAGTCCCTGTATGCAGGCTTGGACTGGCCCACAGGTGAATAGGGGAAACCCCCGGTGGGTCCCTGAGCATGATAGACCTTGAATTCTTTTTTAATTGCATATGCATCCTCAGAAGAGGCAAAAAAGCAAGAGGCAGCGTACAGCAGGCATGTACAGTCACTTATAGTAGGTGTAGGGTATACCCCTAAAATAAACTCCATTAGTGGGCCAATACACAAGTCAACTGGTGGGCCTCTAGAATCGACTCCACCTGTGGGCCCACGTCACCCCAGTCCGACACTGCCTGTATGTCCCCCAGCCTTGTCTATTGACAGTCCCTGTATGTCCCCTCCCCTGTCTACTGAGGGCCTCTGCAAGACCCCCCCCCTCCATTTCCGAGTAACCTTCTCTGTACCACCCTCCTTTCCCTTCTCTACTGATAGTCCCTGGATGTCCCTTCCCTGTCCACTGATAGTCCCTGGATGTCCCTTCCCTGTCCACTGATAGTCCCTGGATGTCCCCTACTGTGACAGCTCCTGGATCCTCCCTGCCTGACCAGGCAGGTTGGTTCCTTCCCTCCCAGGAATATCAGCCCTCAGATCATGGAAATAAACTAAGGCTATGTTCACACGGCTTACGCCCCGCAGTTACGCCGTGTGGCCGGGGTGGGAGCAGGGGAGTGAGCGGGGGGTCGGCACCTCGCCGGCCCATAGACAATCATTGCTAGCGGCGTATACGCGCCGCTAGAAAGTGACATGTGAATTATCTCCCCCCTCGGCGTATTCGCCGAGCAGGGAGAGGAGACGTAATCCATAGTTCTCTATGCGAACTGTGGATTACCGTAATGAATGGGCCGTTTTCAGGCCGTAATTTGCGCACTCCGGCGTGTAATTACGGACCGAAATGCGGCCCATTTTAAGCCGTGTGAACATGGCCTAAGAGGCAAACCAGCTTTAGGTTCTGCAGTCCTTGGAGAACCAGCACCAGAAGAAGGTCTCCAGGACTGAAGAAACCTGGTGCCTAGTTGCCTCTCGTATTCTTCTCAGTGTGTGTCCCTTGAGCTGCAACTTGTAGTTCCCCAATTTCCATATGTTCCACACCGCATGTGTATGGTAGAATGCTGGAGGCATGTGCATCATCCAGGGTCAGTAAGATGTACTTAGATACTAATGAAAGTGTTTCCTGTGAGATCAAGGGTGACCTTGTTATTTTGGAAAGGCCTACGTATGTTCAATGTGTCCCAAGAGATGACCTTCCAATAACTAGACATAATCCAAGGATCATATGTGACGGCAGAAAGGAAAAAGACCTTCAGATGCAAGCGTCTGACCATGTTTCCGGCCTTGTCCTATTAGACACAGTACACGGTCCTGATCAGACCATAGTACTTTTAAAGGGACCATTCACCAAACGAGATTTGTAGACACAGTGACTGCGACTGGAGAAGTAACATCTTCTGTCCTGGGGTGATACAAAAACATGGGAACATGGTGGTCAGAGATCACCCACTCCAAGTCTGCAGATGGTCTGGACCAGGCATCCTCAAACTGCGGCCCTCCAGCTGTTGGGAAACTACAACTCCTACAAGTGGGAATGATGGGAGTTGTAGTTTCCCAACAGCTGGAGGGCCGCAGTTTGAGGATGCCTGGTCTGGACTCTACAAAGCCTGGAATTTTTTTTCTTAGAAAGAGTTTGGAATGATGTTTGTCCATCTTCTTCTCACAAAATGTCTAGCTTGAGGACCCTGGGAGCAAAGATCCCTGTTATGAGTGCTATGGCTGCCCATACAATTTAGAAAGCACAACCATTCCTCCCAAGTGCCCTAAGCACATGTATACTAGATTTGGGCAATCGTCCATGTGTTTTCAATGGAGAAAGGGAAAATCGGTGCCGCCGAACTCCTGACAGCAGCTTATCTCCAGTAGGATCATAGGCTCGAGTAGACCAAGGTCCAGCATGCTGATCTTTCTTTCACCTGTTGTCAGGAAAGAGCTAGGATTCTCACATACACATAGACACTCGGTCAATTCCAGCAAAATTATTGAGTTTGACGACTTTCCTATGATGTCCCCGCTTGTACGTGGTGACCCCACGGCTCACTCCTGGGTCCGCTTTTATTCAAGGTCTTTATTAATGATATAGTAGAGGAGATTAATAGCACGGTTTCTATTTTTGCAGATGACACCAAGCTATGCAGGGTAGTGCAATCTATGGAAGATGCTCATAAAGTGCAAGCAGACCTGTACACACTGAGTGCTTGGGCATCCACCTGGCAAATGGGGTTCAATGTGGATACATGTAGAGTTTAGCATCCTGGTACTAATAATCTGCAGCATCATATGTCCTAGGGGGAAAATATTTGGAGAATCGCTTGTTGAGAAAGATCTGGGCGTTCTTGTAGATCATAGACTACAGAACAGCATGCAGTGTCAATCAGCTGCCTCTAAGGCCAGCAGGATATTGGTGTGTATTAAAAGAGGCCTGAACTCGTGGGACAAGGATGTAATTCTACCGCTGTACAATGCATTGGTGCGACCTCACTTAGAATATGCTGTTCAGCTCTGGGCCCCAGTTTATAGGAAGGATGTTGCGGAGCTGGAGAAAGGGCAAAGACGAGCAACCAAACTTATAAGGGGAATGTAGCATTTTAGTTACGAGGAGAGGTTAGAAGAATTGAACTTATTTAGTCTTGAGAAAAGACGGCTTCGGGGGGACATGATTAATTTATATAATAAAGTATATAAATGGTCCCCACAAAAAGAATGGGGAAAAGCTACTTCATGTAAAGCCCCCTCAAAAAGACAAGAGGACATTCCCTTTGTCTGGAGAAAAAAGGATTCTATTATCCAGAGGAGAAAAGCGTTCTTCACTATGAGAACTGTAAATCTATGAAATAGTCGCCTGAGGAGCTGGACACTGCAGGAATAGGTGAGGGTTTCAAAAAAGGATTAGATATTTACCTGAAACTAAAGAATATTAATACGTATGTAGCCATGTACAATTCTAGATCCAGTCTGATGGTAACTCTGGCATCAGAAATTAAATCTTCCTTAGAGCAGATTTGTTCTTGCCTTATAGGTTTCAAAGCTTTCATCAATAGGAGAAACTAAGCTTAAAAAACTCCTTCTCTCCCTCCCTTCACCCACATTTTCCCCACCCTTGGTTGAAGTTGATGGACATATGTCTTTTTTCAACTGTACTAACTATGTAACTACTGTATATTAGCTCCCTAAGAGTCCATGGGTGTAACTATAGCTGTAGCAGCAGCTATAGGGCCCAGAGGTTGTAGGAGCCCACGCATCTCCAAGAACCTTGTACCTCTTTGTAGGGATGAAGGCCTGGTTTACATATGTGCTGGAGGTTCAGTGCGAAACCTCCATTACATGTTCCATGAAGAATGACTGAAAAATTAGCGCAGCAAATTGCACAATTTTTTTTAGCCTAAACGACGTGCACCACTGTGGGAACCCCCGACCGACCGAAAGCAATTAATAGGTACCGTCGGGCGGCGTGGGTGCCCATTGTGAAATGGATCCTGATGGGTCCATTTTCATCTCTACAACGGAGGTTCTGAACGGAACCTCTGACGCTGATGTAAACCAAGCCTCATACATTGTTAGCTTTCTGCTATATAGCACTACTATGTGGGTTCCCTGACATATGGCGGTATTATTAATGCCTTTACTTATTGCTACTGATGCTGTTGTTTCAGTTTCCTGTCATTAGGTGGTGGGGACCATCTCATTGTGATATGGAGCCCTATGAATTATAGATGCTTAGGACTCATTCTGAAGTGAGGGACACAATCCAGTTTCCATGCATCAACCATTACTGGTTGTAATACAAACCTGTAAAGATACCAACACTCATGTATAGTGTCATCATCAGATCAAGGCTGGGTTCACACCTTGTTATGCACTACATTAGAGGTATTCCTTGGGATACTCACCTTCTCCATTCTAGATCGTAAGCTCTTGCGGGAAGGGTCCTTTCTCCTTCCGTATCAGTGTGTTACTTAGTGTTATTGTAATTGTCTTATATTATGTACCTGAACCCCTTGGCTTGTATAGTGCTCTGAAATTAATGGCGCTCTAAAATAGTAGTAATAATAAAAGGCACCGCGACATAGCTACGGCCAGCCCATAGACATCATAGAACCAATGAAGTCCCATTTGGACGTTTCCTCTATGTCACGTTAGACCTTGCTCTTGTGTCCTGCACAGAACGCATGTGCATTTACCAAATAGAGCAAACGTAGTCCGAATAGGACGACATTTGTTCTACTGATGTCTATGGGTTGACCATGGCTACGTCGGGGTTCCTTTTGTTTGACCGTATCCCGACAGATATCTCCAATATAGTGCACAACAAGATGTGAACTTCGCTTTACTCCTTCCAGTAAAACCCTCTCATATATCGTCCCGCTCTGTACATGAACTACTGCAGGGTGGTTGCTCCATCCCTTATCTAAATCCAACCTCAGATCTGGACCTCTGTGAATGAGGCCATTGTTTTACCTGGTTTGAAAAACCTATAATCAACAGTTAGTTTTGTTTTCGTCTGTAACCCTCCCCCCCAATCTCTGCTATTTAGCGGAGGTAACCATATCTTACATGTTACATGGCAATTGAAGACACCATAGTAAGAAATTTCAGTAAATTATAGTAACATAGTAGATAAGGTTGGAAAAAGACACAGGTCCATCAAGTCCAGCCTGTAACCCTACAGTGTTGATCCAGAAGAAGGCAAAAACCCCTATGAGGCGGATGCCAATTGCCCCTTACAAGAGGGAAAATTCCTTCCTGACTCCAAATCTGGCCTTAGAATAATCCCTGGATCGACTTCCTATCTCCAGAATCCATTAATCATACCCTGGGATATTATATTTTTTAAGAAAGGCCTCGTGAACTTGGTCAATGACTCCACCATTACGACCTCTTGTGGCAGCGAGATCCATTGCGTCACCGCTCTTACAGTAAAGAATTCCCATTGGTGATAATGGTGAAACCTTCTTTCCTCCATAGTGTATGCCCCCTTGTCATGGTTGTATTCCTAGCTGTAAAAAGATCATGCAAGAGATCTGTGTCCTTTCATATACACTACTCACAAAGGTACGGATATTTGGCCTTTGGTTGAAATTTCAGGATGAACATAAAGGGTCACATGTATGAAAACTGTTCTAGGTCTAAAATTCACTTTGTTGCCCATAGCAACCAATCAGAGCCCATAGCCACCAATCAGAGCGCCCCTTTCATTTCATATAGTGCTCTGGAAGAATGAGAGGGGCGCTCTGATTGGTTGCTGTGGGCTCTGATTGGTTGCTATGGGCAACAAAGTGAATTTTAGACCTAGACAGTTTTCATACGTATAGCCCACAATGTCTTGAATTTTTTTTTAAATGCACTGAATGAGCCGATCTCTCCCCTTTAGATGCACACGTCCAACTGTTCAGTGTTTCAGGACTTTATGCACAACTTGCTGATCTCTAACAAGGTGCTTAATGGCAAAACTCACAACAGGTGTTTGATCCCTGAATCGCCCAATAAATTTAGGGGATCAATTTGAATTGAGATTTAAACCGTCCTCCTCAACCTGCAGTTCACATTGTGACATCATGAGACTGAGACAACACATTACAATTGATCAGCAGTACCTTTCCATTGCCAGGCTTCAAGAAGGATGCTCTCAGACGGAAGTGGCAACTGAGCTTAGAGTGTCAGAGTGTTATTAGCATGTTGTATCAGAGATTCAGAGAGACTGGAACGGTCACAGGCCACGAAGTGGACGTCCTTTGGCTCTGTCACACACTGATGACCGCTTCCTGTCCTGCAATGCCCTGCGGAGCCGGATGATGAATGTCACACAACTCCAGACACGTTTAAGGGAGATGAGAGGGGACCAAGTGTCACATCAGACCATTCGTAACTGTTTATCAGTGTGGTCTGCACTATGAACCAGCCAGGTCAGATACTGGTCAAGTACCCGTTGCAGGGGTCATCTAGCACGTAGACTACACTGTTGGAAATGTTTACGAATGGCCTGACGTGACACTTGGTGCCTCTCATCTCCCTTAAACGTGTCTGGAGTTGTGTGACATTCATCATCCGGGCATTGCTTACAATGAAGCGGTCATCAGTGAGTGATGGAACCAAAGGACGTCCACTTCTTTGCCTTTCTGTGACTCTTCCAGTCTCTCTTTAGCTCTGATACAACCTGCTGATGGCATTCTAAGCTCAGTGGCCACTGCCGACTCAGAACATCCTTTCTTGAAGCCTGCCAATGGTGAGGTAATGGTGATCAATTATAAGGTGTTGTCTTGGTCTCATGATGTCACAATGTGAACAGCAGGATGAGGAGGACAGTTCAAATCCCAATTCAAATTGATCCACTAAATTTATTGGGTGATTCAGAGATCAAACACCTGTTGTGGATTTCGCCATTAAGCTCCTTGTTAGAGATCAGCAAGTTGTATGAAAAGTACTAAACATTGAACAATTGGACTTGTGTATCTAAAGGGAAGAGATCGGCTCATTTAGTACATTTAAAACATTTTTTAAAAATATTGTGTTCATCCGGAAATTTTAAAAAAAGCCAAATATCCCGAACTTTCTGTGAGTACTGTATTTATACCTGGTGATTAATCGCCCATCAGCCGTCTTTTTTCCAAGCTGAATAACTCCAAGTTTAATAGTAAAGTTCCTTTAGACCACACGTGCCAAACTGCGGCCCTCCAGCTGTTGGGAAACTACAACTCCCATGATGCATTTACATAATCTATAACAGTGGGCATGATGGGAGTTGTAGTTTCCCAACAGCTGGAGGGCTGCAGTTTGACATCCCTACTTTAGACCATCCTCAATGGAGTCTGAGGTTGTTGGATTATACAACAGAGCATTACAATTTTCATTGATGGGTGCAGTGACATAAAACCATCATGGAATTGAATTCTCTGCTATCCAGCAGTTGTGAGCTGCAGCCGTTTGCTGGATTATTGGAATTGCCATTGATTATTGGACGTTAGAGGGTGGATTATGTAGTCAGGGCTTTGGCTGATTTATTGACCATCTTACTGCCTGATGGCTTTCATCTATCCTCTAGTGACCAAACACACATAGACTGTACTCACCAGTCACAGCTGGTTTATGCTGCCCTATCTGAGAGCAGGATGTGATAGAGGAGAGGAGCTGAGCTGTGTGATATATAGGGTTATATGATAGAGGAGAGAAGATAAGCTGTGATATATAGGGTTATATGATAGAGGAGAGGAGCTGAGCTCTGTGATATATAAGGGTTATATGAAAAGGAGGAGAGAAGCTGATTTATGTGATATATAGGTTATATGATAAAGGAGAGAAGCTGAGCTCTGTGATATATAAGGTATATGATAGAAGGGAGAGAAGCTGAGCTCTGTGATATATAGGGTTATATGATAGAGGAGAGAAGCTGAGCTCTGTGATATATTAGGGTTATATGATAGAGGAGAAGCGTGCTCGTGATATAAGGTTATAGATAGAGAAGAGCTGCCTGTGATATAGGGTTATATGATAGAGGAGAGGAGCTGAGCTTGTGATATATAGGGTTATATGATGGAGAGAGAGCTGAGCTCTGTGATATATAGGGTTATATGATAGAGGAGAGAAGCTGATTTATGTGATATATAGGGTTATATGATATAGGAGAGTAGCTGCGCACTGTGATATATAGGGTTATATGATAGAGGGAGAGAAGCTGAGCTCTGTGATATATAGGGTTATATGATAGAGGAGAGAAGCAGAGCTCTGTGATATATAGGGTTATATGATAGAGGAGAGAAAATGAGCTCTCTGATATATAGGGTTATATGATAGAGGAGAGTAGCTGAGCTCTGTGATATATAGGTTATATGATAGTGGAGAGAAGCTGAGCTCTGTGATATATAGGATTATATGATAGAGGAGATAAGCTGAGATCTGTGATATATAGGGTTATATGAGAGGAGAGGAGCTGAGCTCTGTGATATATAGGGTTATATGATAGAGGAGAGAAGCTGAGCTCTGGGATATATAGGGTATTGATAAGGAAGAGCTGAGTTATGTGATATATAGTTAATGATAGAGGAGAGGAGCTGAGCTCTGTGATATAGAGGGTTATATGATAGAGGAGAGAAGCTGAGCTCTGGGATATATAGGGTTATCTGATAGAGGAGAGGACCACTAATCTGCAACATATTGGGAGTCTGTGGAGAAGAGTTTGGTGCCTCTAAAATAAAGGTGCTTACTAAGAGAAGTAAAAAGAATCTGCTTCCTATTCTGTCTCCTGATTGTGAATTGTGCCTGTTCTTGCAGCTCATCTTCATCTATTTAAATACAGCCTGCAATACCAGATATTGCCACAGACAAGAATGGCGCTGTTTAGTCAATAACATATTTATAATGATAAACCAGTGAAATGTTTTCTACCCCGCCCATCCTATAACACAGTGATTCTTTATCTGACCACAGATGGCATCCGCCAACGACACTCGCCAGCCTCAGAAGGACGCCGCGGATCAGAATTTTGATTACATGTTCAAGCTCCTGATCATTGGTAACAGCAGTGTGGGTAAAACCTCATTCCTGTTCCGCTATGCCGATGACTCGTTCACCTCCGCCTTCGTCAGCACTGTGGGAATAGACTTCAAGGTGAAGACGGTGTACAGGAATGAGAAGAGGGTAAAGCTGCAAATCTGGGTAAGAAACCCCAAATAATTCTGTGAGTGAAATGTGAAAGGCCCCCAGTATTTAGGGATTACCTTAGGCGACTTGTGAAGCATATGCTATATATCTAATTACAGGAAGGTAAGAAATATGTTAAATCATATAGCAAAGGGGTTGACTGTCAGAAACAAATTAATCTGTAATGGGACCAGAGTGGGTAAAAAAAAAAGTTATACTTACCTCCCATTTTCCTGCTGCTGCTCTGGAGCTCTTTGGCAATCCGCTCCTCTTCACTTCCGGGTTCTTGTCCTGACACATAGGAGAGGCTTGCACTCTATATTGTATCATATATTACAGGGGTTGTCTGGAAGAAAAAAAAGAATCTGTAATGGGACCAGGCTGAGTAAAAGTAAATATGAAAAAGTTATAATTAACTGCCATATTCCTGCTGCTGCTGCTCTGGAGCTCTTTGGCAATCCGATCCTCTTCACTTTTGGATTTCGAGGCTCACACTAAATATTGTATCGTATAGTACAGGGGTTGTCCGGCAGGAAAAAAATTATCTGAAATGGGGCCAGGCTGGGTAAAAGTAAAAAACCAAAAAGTTATACTTACCTCCCATATTCCTGCCGCTGCTTTGGAGCTCTTTGGCAATCCGCTCCTCTTCACTTCCGGGTTCTTCTCCCGACACAGAGGAAAGGCTCGCGCTCCATATTGTAGCATATATTACAGGGGTTGTCTGGAAGACAAAAAATCATCTGATATGGGGCCAGGCCGAGTAAAAGTAAAAAAAAAAAGTTATACTTACCTCCCATATTCCTGCTGCTGCTCTGGAGCTCTTTGGCAATCCGCTCCTCTTCACTTTAGGGTTCTTTTCGCAGTACAGAGGAGAGGCTCGCACTAAATATTGTATCGTATAGTACAGGGGTTGTCCGGAAGAAAAAAAAAATTAAAGGAGTTTTGCCAAAAAGTGAAGTTCCTTACCTCTTATGTAATCAGTAGAGAAGATAAACAAAGCATAAAGGGCTGCAGGTGGAGAGGGAGTTGGTTGAGCAGAGCCAGGAAGCAGGGCTGTTTACTCAAATAATAACATTACAACCAGTGGATTCTCTATATAGCAGACAGCCTCATACACTGCACTTTTCTCCCCAGCCCCTTGCAAGCTCGCAGCCAGATCACCTCCTGTCAGTGTCCTGGTCGTGTCTAATGTAAACTTTCAGGAAACTAAGGGCATCTGATTAAGGCTGTAGCTCTCACAGGCTTCACTTTTTGTAATCACATATATGTAGAAAAGTGATTAAATACCCATTTTGGAGGATCCCACATCAACATTACATGGTGGCAAAACCCCTTTAATCTGAAATGCGGCCAGGCTGAGTAAAAGTAAAAAAAAAAAAAAGTTATACTTACCTCCCATTTTCCTGCTGCTGCTTTGGAGCTCTTTGGCACTCTGCTCCTCTTCACTTCCTGGTTCTTGTCCTGACACAGAGGAGAGGCTTGTACTCTATATTGTATCATATATTACAGCAATTGTCCGACAGGGAAAAATTAATCTGAAATGGGACCAGGCTAATAAAAAAAAAACGTTAAACTTTTTTCCTGTTCCCCTGATGCTACAGCTCTGCTCCTGTTTGGTGATCTGCTCCTCCTCACTTCCGGATTCTTGTCCTAATACAGAGGAGAGGCTTGCACGCTTTAGGGCTTGTCCCCACGGCAAGGGTTTGCAGTCGGTTTTACAGACGGTTTTTGGATTTGAAAAACCGTCTGTAAAGCGACTGTCAACTTTTCATTGATGGAAATAGAAAATCCGTGCAGCAGTCCCCACTGCATGGATTTTCCGCCGAACAGTTTTTGACACCGCCAGTGTTTCTAAAAACTTAGAACATATTCTTTCTTCCACCCGGTTTTGGGGCAGAACTTGAACATGTGAGTGTGAAGGAGGAGGGCTTAAATCCGCAAACTGCAACCAAATGCCGTCTCCCTACGTGCCAAAAAAAAACATAAAACCGGTCGGAAAATCAGACCAGTATTTTGTCTTGGCCGTGGGAATGCAGCCTTATTGTATCATATATTACACTGGTTGTCCGTCAAAAAAAAAAACATCTGAAATGGGGCCAGGCTGAGTAAAAAAATAAAAAAATAAAAGTTATACTTACCTACCATTCCCCCGCTGCTGCTCCTATTTAGCTCTTTGGCGATCCGCTTCTCTTCACTTCTGGATTCTTGTCCCAGCACAGATGAGAGGCAGATTGTGTCATACATCACATGGATTGTCCGGCAGAAACAAATTTATGTGAAATGAGGCCAGGCTGAGTAATAAAAAACAAAAAAAGTCATGCTACCCACCCAAGAGCCCCCGATGCTGCTGCTCCGGACCTTTTTGGTGATCCGCTCCTCCTCACTTCCGAGTTCTTGTTCCGACACTGAGGAGAGGCTCACACTCCATAGTGTACTATGTACTACAGGGGTTGTCCGGCAGGAGAAAATTAATATAAAGAGGAGCCAGGTTGGATAAAAAACTAAATTTATGTTTATCTCCCGGACCTCCGCCGATGCCGCTCCAGAGCTCCCCAAGTATCCGCTCCTCTTCACTTCTGGGTTCTTGCCCAGACACACAAGAGAGGATTCCACTGCATTATAAGGGAATGGAGTGCGAGCCTCTTCTCTTCTGTTGGGAATCTGAAAGTGAAGCGGAGCAGATTCCGGGGAGCTCTAGAGCGACAGCAGCAGGGTTCGGGAGGTATATTAAACTTTTTTTTTTTTTTTTTTAACAGTCTGGCCCAATTTTGAATTAGGGTGTGTATACTTTTGAAACAATAACTGCAAAAAACATTTTAGAACATTGGGTTCTCAAAAACATATCACAGCAACAATAACACACCCAATAAAATATAACCTTTATTAGATATACATTAAAAATGGAATGCAAAAAATTACCCCACCAATTAGAATAGTTATCTAAAAATGGTTACCCAAAGGGGCTCCAACAGGACTCACGGTTAGATGAACTCCACTGAAGACAAGAAGGGAAACATATACAAAAAGTCCTGAAAACAGTGCCAATCACAAAAAGAAAGAGAAAAAACCTACATTAACCCTATTTTCTCCCTACCAAAAAGCGGGGATATCGCCCCAAAATGGGCGGCTCCGTTCATAACTGGTCCCTAAGGTATAACCTATTCCTTAGCAAAAAGCAATAAGGAAAAAGGAGGATGATAGGACAACTTAATGTCCACCAAACCCGAAACGTTTCCTCCTTCTAGATGATAAAGGTTCTTCAGGGGACTCAAAAAATATTGATAAATAAACTATTCCAATATTAATGATAATAGGGGTATCCAGAAAGAGTAATGATAATAATTGATGATAAACCGGTATACCCAACAATTGATCTGGCACTAGAGGTAATAGGGAGGCTGCTACCGGTACTGAACTGCACCCTAAATAAGCAAAAATAACTCCTCCCAATAAACTAATAGAAACTCCCCATATATTTAAACTCATCTCACAACACATCCGCCGCCATGTGTTTACTTTTGCAGCATTGTTTTATTGTTTCATTGTGTATAAATGGTGCAATATTGCAAAACGTCTCGATAAAAAATCTGTTACCATTGTAACAGACAACCAACACTATGCAGACTGATCCTGCAGTCATACTCCTCCATCAGGTCACCACCTTCTTGATAACCTTTCATGTTGAGAAGAGACCGGGACAATGTCGTCTTGTGATTATATGGACATTGCATATGAGCACTGCTGTTTTGGGAAACTAAAGCAGAACATACAGTGGGTACCTCAACGAAATCTTATTCTCAGACCCCCCACATCTATACCTAAGCAAGGACGTTCACATGTGTCATAATTTACATGGATTTCGATGTGGAGTATATGGTGAAATGCATGTCAAATCCAATGACAAGCCACATCCTGTGCCTGTCAATAGGGTTACAGGTTAATCCGCGCTGCAGAAAAAAATCCAACCAGAAAAGGTAGCATGTCACTTATTTCAGACATTGAATGAGAGTGAGGAGTATCCTCATGCAAATCTGCTGGAGATCCACAGCAAAACTCTAATGGTCAACCATGGGATTCTGCTGGGACGATACACATCAGATTAAAATGCTGAAGTGTTTTCAGATCTCATCCATCTCATTGCATTGAATAGTACAATAATCCGCTGTTCTCCAAGTGAAATTATTACGTTTTTTGAATTTTGAAATCCGACCTCAGAAAATCCGAAACTGTGTAGACTACAGCTCCGATTTTCTATTGGGGTCTATGGGGATGATTTACAGTCGGATTTTCTATTGAGGTCTATGGGGATGATTTACTGTCAGTTTTTCACCCTTTTCAAGGTATGACAATCGACTGAAAATCCGACTATAAACCTTTGCCGTGTCTTGTGGGATAAGGAAACGAGATTAGCCCCCGTACATTGCCCAATTCTTGGTCTGTTACTGGGCAGCTAAAAAAAAGCATGTCATCTTCTGAACACCATGTAAATATAGAATGAATGTTCACAAAAATTGTGCACACATTGCATTACTTATGCTGTACTGATCCTGAGTTGCATCCCTTTTAACTCCAGAGCTGTGCCCTATTTCTGTCTGATCCCATTGCATTTTTTATATCCCGAGCTCACTCACTATTCTGTGCTGCATCACTGTGGGACTACATTACTTACCTTTCTGACCCTGAGTTACTCCCGTATTATACCCCAAACAGCAAATCACTATTCTGCTCTGCGTCAGGTACATACATTACTTTTCCTGTACTGATCCTGAGTTACATCCTGATTATACTCCCCGACCTGCACCACTATTTTGCGGTGCAGTCACTGTGTACATACATTACTTTTCCTGTACTGACCTGAGTTTCATCCTGTATTATACCCAAGCTGCACTCACTATTCTGCTGGGGCAGTCACTGGGACATACATAATTATCCGTATGACCCTGGGTTTCATCCGATTATACCCAAGGGTCACCCTTTCTGTTGGGCAGCACTGTGACTAATTATTATCCTGTTGACCCCCGATTACATCCTGTATTATCTCCAAGCGGGGCTCACTATTTTGCGGTGCAGTCACTGTTTTCATACATTACTTTTCCCCGTATGACCTGAGTTACTTCTGTTTTCCTCCCAAACGCACTCACTTTTTCTGTGTGCATACTGGGTAATAGCATTACTTTCTGTACGACCTGAATTATATCCTGAAAATTATCCTCCAGAGCTGCACTACTATCTGTCTGATCCAGTCACTGTGTACTAACATTGACATAACTTATCCTGTACTGATCCTGAGTTACATCCTGTATTATACTCCAGAGCTGCACTCACTATTCTGCTGGCTGCAGTCACTGTTACATAAATTACTTATCCTGTACTGACCCTGAGTTACATCCTGTATTATACCTCCAGAGCAACTCACTATTCTGCTGCTGTCAGTCACTGTGTACATACATTTACTGATCCTGAGTTACATCCTGTATTATACCCCCAGAGCTGCACTCATATTCTGCTGGTGCAGTCACTGTGTACATACATTACTTATCCTGTACTGACCATGAGTTACATCCTGTATTATACTCCAGAGCTGAGCTCACTATTCTGCTGGTGCATTCACTGTATAAATACATTACTTATCCTGTACTGAACCTGAGTTACATTCTGTATTATCCACAATAGATGCACTCACTATTCTGCTGGTGCAGTCACTGTATACATACATTACTTATCCTGTACTGATCCTGAGTTATATCCTGTATTATACTCCAGAGCTGCACTCACTATTCTGCTGGTGCAGTCACTGTGTACATACATTACTTATCCTGTACTGATCCTGAGTTACATCCTGTATTATCCTCCAGAGCTGCGCTCACTATTCTGCTGGTGCAGTCACTGTACATACATTACTTATCCTGTACTGATCCTGAGCAAGGACTTCACTCTGGAGATCTCCTCGCGGCTACCCCCAGTCAAGACAAGACATTCGAGTTTCCTCCTCAGACCCTGATACATGGGGTACCTGCTCAGGCTTCTGAGGCCTGAGAACTGGCGGAAGAACTTGGACACTCTTTGTTTGTACATCTCCCACCACTCAGCCGTACTACTGCATGGATCCAGCCATGGTATCTAGCTCTGAAAGAAATCCTCAAAGAACTCTCTGATCTCCGCTTCTTCCAAGAGAGACAAATTGATCCTCTAGTAGCGTCTTCCCATACGGGGGGTCTCTGTAACATTCAGAGAAAACAAAATTAAACAGTGGTCAGAGAACTCCACCTCAACAGCAGACACTGCTGAAGAGACGGCTTCCTCCTTCAAATAAAACCTGTTTATCCTAGACCAACAACTACCCCTATGATAGGTGAACCCCGCGTGGCCTGGGGTGTGCCGGATGTGGACATCTACCAGGCGAGCCTCACTAGCTAAGCTGTCATAAGTCAGCTTGTCTCTATAACCTCCCCTGTCCTGGGGCCTCGTGACAGTATTGAAGTCTCCTCATAAAAAGACACTTCCGGCCCAAACTTGGACTGGGGACCATAGATGTTAATTAGACGAAGTTTTTGTCCCTTCATGAGGACATCCAAAATCTGGCACCTCCCCATTTATAATTCAATAACCTGTCGGCATTCTACCGATGCGGTAAATAGGACCACCACTCCACTATTTGGCTCGGCCGCAAGAGACCCAATAGGAGGCTCCTTGTCACCACTCCCTTTTAGCTTTGAACACAGCCACCAAATCTGGCAGCCTGGTCTTCTGCAAAAATAAAATGTCAGCTTCAACTTGGCTGAGAAAATCAAAGGCCACAAATCGAGCCGTATCTGACTTAATGCTGGCAACATTAATGAATGCCAGTGTCAACGGAGTGGGTGTCGCCATCCTTGGTGATTGAATTAGACGGCTTTCTTTTTCCCACTGCCCGTAACATTCTCCATATCAGATGACGGTTTATCCCTTTTTAAAGAGACGGATGTGCCCATATCCCCTCCATCCTTGTCCTCATGTTCTGGGCCAGTCCCTCCCCCTGAGGACATGTTTGCCCCTGGAGGAGGGGGCTTGGCGCCCCCTGTAGGCCCTGATGTCACCACAGCCTCCAGAACCCTATCCTGGCCCCCTCCTCCGATGAGAGGAAGATGTCGCCAAGCGCATGGAACTGGTTTGAGAGACCAATCAGAGGGAAGTCAGTTGTGCCTTCCTTTGCCTACTTTCTCTCTTGACATCTCCCTCCTCTCTATTCCATACTTTGACCATGGTGGGGGGTTGCTGAGGAGACGGCACCTTCCTCTTCTTGGATCCTCCTAATTTTCTCATCCAGTTCACTATCACTCAGGGCCTCAGCGGTAGCATCAGCCTCAGAGGCAGGATCAGAGGTTACCCCAGATTCCCCAGTTGCCTGAAGTCCCCCAGATTCGCCCATCTCCCTCTCCCTTTGGCGCTTTTCCTGACACCTTATTTGGGCAAGCGTCTTCTGTTTATCTTTCCTCACTGGCTCCTCTGTTTTTTCACGTCTGCCAGTCTCCCCACCTGCAGAATTAGCTTCATGGCTTTCTCCAAGGGCAGCGACTGAATGGATGATGTAAGTCACCACACAGGTGACACCGAATCTGCGCACAGGATCCAGCAAGATGACCTATGCCCCCACACTTCTGCACAGTGCAGCAGCCAATAAAGTGTGTGGGGCTGCCACATCTGTGACAGAGCTTCAGCTGACCCTAATAGAAAATCTGGATGAGATCCCTTCCGAGGAAGGTTGGTATGTGGGTAACAGTGTTCCCTGAAAGCCTAAGTTTGACCATAAACGCCCAGGCCCCTGACCAGTTGCCAAACTCGTCCTTGTGCTTTTAAGGGACTCCCACCACCTCCCTGTATCAACCAAGCCATAGGGATGTATCAAGGCATAGATGTACGTCGCCTTGAAACCCATCTTTAGCAGGAGCTCAACCACTTTAGCCCCTGGAGGACATACATCATTGCCCTCCACCTCAGACAGACTACATTCCTATGGAGACCACCCTGCCTGGTTGTCAGGAGAGACCACGTGGTCTGCCCGCCCCTTTGCTCTCGGAAGGCTGAGAGGCCATGCCTCTCTATCCAGAAGGATAGATCACCCTCCCTACCCTCTACATTGATTGTTCTCTCAACCTTCTTTAGAGCCCTCACCTCTGCCTGCCGCCTCCACCTGAAAAATATTTCAAGCATCCGCCTATTCCTCACCTTTGACACTACAAAAACGCTAGTCCACGCCCTTGTCATCTCTCGTCTAGACTACTACAACACCGTTCTCTGTGGCCTCCCATCCAGCACTCTCGCTCCCCTTCAAACCATCCTCAACTCTGCTGCCCGTCTTATCCACCTCTCTCCCCGCTACTCCTCTGCCTCTCCCCTCTGTCAACCCCTTCACTGGCTACCCATTGCCCAGCGAATTCAGTTCAAGTTAGTAACCATGACCTACAAGGCTCTCCATAACCTCTCTCCTCCATAGATCTCTGCTCTAATCTCCAGATACCTCCCCTCACGCAATCTCCACTCCTCACAGGACCTTCTCCTCTGCTCTCCTCTCATCAGCTCACACAACCGTCTCCAAGACTTCGCTCGTGCTTCACCCATTCTCTGGAACTCCTTAACCCAAAACATCAGATTCTCCCCAACTTTCACCAGTTTCAAAAGCAACCTGAAAACCCATCTCTTCAGGATAGCCTATAACCTACAATAACCCCACCACCCGTACACCGGACCACAAACATGTCCGCCCCACACCTTCTGTCTCTTCCCTCTTTCCTTGTAGATTGTAAGCCCTCATGGGCAGGGACCTCTTTCCTCCCTGTATCAGTTAATAGTCATTTTTTGTCACCATTGTATTTGTTCAACATTTGTTATGTTTGTAACTCCCCTTGAATGTACAGCACCCTGGAATCAATGGCGCTCTAAAATAAATAATAATAATAAAAGAGCCTCCAGAAGATGTTGCTGCAAAGAGCTGTCCCCAGGGCCAATACTCCCTCCAGCTGTGACATTAGCATAACTGCATACAGGGTCTGCCGCAGCGGAATGGGTGGGCAACCGGACCAGCCCTCACAACCTCTACACTCACTGACAACCCTCCACCACCCACCTCCAGAGCATACAAACCACCCTCACTAATACATGTGATGCCTACCCTTCTTTCCCCACCACCACTCACACCACCAACCAAAGCCCCAGACATATTATTAACAAAAAAATGTCCTCCTCCTCCCTCATTCTCCCACATATTCACTCCCTCACTCATACTGGCTGGACCGGTGTGTTTGGGTGCCAACATAGTTGTTGGTACCTCAACATCACTGGGCACCGGGGCCAGAGTGTCCCCCACAGGTCAAGTCACTGGCCCCTTATCCTGTTTAGGAGCCACCCCACCCCTTCCCTTTGCCATCTGCTTCATCTGTACAATTTTTTCCACTTTTTGGGTGCCGCTGATCCATTGCCAACTGCTGCTGATCTTTTTCCTGGCGCTGCTCTTCTGGACCAGCGCCAATGCAAAACAAGGGTCTTAGTCCAATTTCAAGTTCTTTTTTGGGAGGCGCAACCATCTTAGCCCCAGCGGCTCCTTCACGCCTCATCAACAGTCGGAGCTACCAGGTCTCTCGCAGCCCACTCCGATGCCCAGCTGCTGCCCCTCCTGTTAGGGAGTAGCAGCTGGGGCCAAATCATTCCCTCTCATCACCTTCCAGGCAACTGCCCATTGCTACCTTACTGTCCAGTTTTGCGACCAGTACTGCACCAGCTCCCTCCCTATTACTGCAAACAGAGACAGAGCTCCTAGCCATGTTGGATACCTCACTCTCCCCGCTCTCCTGCACCGCAGGATACGGGCTGGGCTGAGAAGTGGGGCTCATAGACTGAGCTAGCACTGCGGCCGACCCGTGGGTTCCAGGCAGGGGGTATACACGAATTTTACCTGCTCCTGGTGCTTGGTCTTCTTAGCTTAATTTTTGCTCCCCACAGGCGTCTCCTCTGGCATCTCATCTCCGAAGCACAAGTCCTGGAAATGCACTGGGGACTCCAGGTGCTGGATCTGTGCCATCAGGACCCCTCCTGGGCTGCCGGGCAAGTTCCCGTCCACCAAACTGCCATTGCAGCAGGGTGACATCGCTGCCTGCTGTGCAAGGAGCCCACTGTACAGAGCCTGCTGTTGCTCCTGCAGGCTACCAGGTGGATCTTGCTGGTTATCCTCATCCTCCATTTCATCTTCCACTGCTGGGTCTTCCTCCATCTGGCTGTGCGGTGGCAGCCCCCTCCACTTTCTCTCCTCCATCTCCGCCATTTTCTGGAAGCGGTCGTCATTTAAAAGTTTTTGCTTAAAAGGACCGCTTCTCTCCCTCAGCATTGCACTCCTTTCCTCCAGTTAAAAAATGTCAGATTGCAGCCCCTTTTTCTTCATTTTGAGGGCCACTTCAACCCGGGCCCTCACACCGCGCAGCTCCTCCCAGAGCCTCCTCAGTTTCTTACTGACGTCTTCATACTCACAGAGGTGGCTCATGACCTGAGAGCCATAGGTGGAAACAGACTCTCGGGCCCTCCACACGCCCCAACCTTTCTCTGCCAGGTCAGCCTATCCCCCGTGCGCACTCGGCTTTCTCCCGGCCCCAGAAGGGCCACATTCACCCGAGCTGACAGCATTCAGGTCCTCCTTGCTGGATGAAGCCTTTAAATGTTTCTTCAGACTCAGGGGTTAGAGAATCCACATTGCTGTGACTCCTGCCAGATCTTCTTACCCCAGAGTCCTCCATACAGGCCAAACGCTGGCTTCTCCTGTCCCCAGATGACCTAGTAACGGTGACAGATGCCTGGGGCTTGATTTCCTTACTCATGCCTTTTAACATACTCCCTCCCCGGGGAGGAGAAAGCAGGCCTCAGGCAGGTGGATCCCACACACACAGCCAGCAGCAATGGCACATACCCTATCAGGAACAGACCCACAATTGATTGAAGCGCCTGACAGAGCTGCACTCACTATTCTGCTGGTGCAGTCACTATGTACATACATTACTTATCCTGTACTTATCCTGAGTTACATCCTGTATTATCCTCCAGAGCTGCACTCACTATTCTGATGGTGAAGTAACTATGTATGTACATACATTACTTATCCTGTACTGATCCTAAGATACATCCTGTATTATCCTCCAGAGCTGCACTCACTATTCTGCTGGTGCAGTCACTATGTACATACATTACATTACTTATCATGTACTGATCCTGAGTTACATCCTGTATTATACTCCAGAGCTGCACTCACTATTCTGCTGGCTTCAAAACTTAAAGGGGTTTTGCCACGATCTAATGTTGACGTGAGATCCCAAAATGGTATTAATCACTTTCTAAATATATGTCATTAAAAAAAGTGAAGCCTGTGAGATCTACAGCCTTCCTTACATGCCCTTAGTTTCCTGACAGTTTACATTAGACACTACCAGGAGCTGATCTGGCTGTGCTTGGGCTGATTGCACTTCTTATCTGATGGCAGGGAATAAGAACAGCTTTGAAGGGACTGGGGAGAAAAGATCCTGTGTCTTTTGTATAGAGAATCCACTGGTTGTAATGTAATTATCTGAGTAAACATGCAGCCGCTCCCTGCTCAGATCCCCCACCCTCCTGCATCAGTTTTGAACAAATGAAAGAAAGCTGCCTGCTTCCAGCTTATCTTCTCTCCTGTGCACAATACAGTTATCCCCTGTGGATTAGACAAACAATGTTTACTTAGCTACAGAGACTGAATATCAGGATTGTGCATGGGAGGTGGAGTGTAATGTAGGGAGGTGTAATGTAGTACACTGAAAATTAAATGTATTCTGATTTGTCATTAAACCATTCCTTAAATTGTAAAGTCCAGAATTCCTTTAGCTTAGAATAACCCAAACCCCCCCCCGGTAGGAACAGAATTTGTAGCCTGTGTCTGCAGATTCTCACCCCAGCATTTTGACTATTTTAATTACTGAAATGTTTAGACAACAGGGGTTTTATGCGTTTATTGCCAAAGTTGTATATGCAAGCTGTCCAGAATACCTGATGACCTATGACCCCCCAACCATAAACACTTTCATTGATCTGTCCACAGCAGAAGCGCAGTCTGTGATTGCCATCTCGTGGGGATAGTAAGCAACCACCCTCATAAGACAATCAAGTGTCCACCCACCTCATTATATTTTCAGCCAGTAAAAGAGTAGGCAAAAATGAGAGAGGAGGGGAAACCTGGACAGAGTTTTGGGCCTATAAAACACATGGCCAGACTCAAATCTGTGTTTATAGCTTGGGGGGTCAATCCTGGATTGAGCTGTGTCCCATCTTCTATCCTTACCCCAGGATCTGAAGGCTGACACCTTGTAAGTGTGAAATCTTCTGAGTTTTTATCCCTTTTATTTTCATAACTATATTGATGCGTATGTCATAGTCCTTGTTAGTGTATTTTGTTTATGTAAGCACTGTAAATCATTTTAATATTAAAGTTACCAGTAATACGTGAATTCTTGTTGCTGCACGGATCCATTTCCTTTAAGGAATGTTTTATTTGTAGCTGCTGGGAAAAGCATGAGGTGGGCCCTGTAAGCATTTTTTACGTGTTTTTAGAATATCTGTTAGGAATCAGATTCCTTCCGGCTGATTCCTTTTTGATTATTGAAAGAAGGTGGTGGCAGCGAATATTTTTTTTTGGGGGGCTGGAACTGTCTTGTGGTGCGATTTATGCTTGATTCGCTACCTGATTGAGAGGGGAGCGCAAGTAGAGATAAATCTACCCCATTACAGTGGCCCCCAGTCACGTGCTGGTGAGTGTGTACGTGACATGGAGTGATGAAATCACAGAGGAGGTACTTGTTTTTTTAAACACAGAAACACAACGCCCCTTTTTTCAAGCCTCAAGAGGGGAGTATCAGCCTGTTAGGTGAGTAACTCACTTTTTGGCAAAACCCCTTTAAACATCTCAGCCCCTACCCCCCATTCTTGCATTGTTGTAGCTTGTCTAATATTTGTTATACGTTATGCTTGTAATATAATTTTGTTGCTAATACTATATATTATTTGTGCAGGACACAGCAGGACAGGAAAGATACCGCACTATCACCACTGCGTATTATAGAGGGGCCATGGGATTCCTGCTCATGTATGACATCTCAAACATGGACTCGTTCAATGCCGTGCAGGACTGGTGAGCACATATCCTCAATACTGGGACTGTGTTTAAAGCTGGGGGTGATGTAGATAAGATTAATTCAGACTAGCACGGGCGTAACTAAAATCCATAGGGCCCCATAGCAAAATGAGATGGGCCCCAGCACCTAATAACAATAAACTAAAATATAATCATAAGTAGCAATAATTACAGGTATAAATAATATCGCCGTATATCAGGGAACCCACATAGTAATGGTAGAGAGCGGAAAGCCACCAAATACTTGTTACCTACAAAAGGGAACAATGTTCTTGTACCTGAGTGGGGCGCCCCAACTTCTGGGCCCCATATCAGTTGCTATAGTTGTAGTTACACCTATGCAGACTAGGTAAGTGAAGTATTATCAGTAAAAGGAATATATGGTTTTATAAAAAGGCTCACGCTTAGGCAATAAAATTGTAAAAGTAGATTATATAGTAAAATCCTATAGAGTCCCTGAACCCACTGTAAAATCTCTAACTGGGTTTCATTTACCATTAAAGGGGATGTATCGCTTCATCAGTTCGGCTGTTTTCTTGAAGTTTGATTTTCTAAGTTCCTGAAATCCTGGGGCGTTTCTTCCCCGCCCAGCTGGGTGTTTCTTAACTGAAGGGGGATGACATCATCTCCCCTTCACTGTTCTTGCTCGCTCCCAAGTCAGTATGTTCTCCCCCCCCCTCTCTCAGTCCACATGTCACTGTCCTCTCCCTATGCAGTCTTATTTTGTAAGAGCTGTTTACATAGCACAGCCCTCCATTCAGTTTAGACAGTCTTCTATGAACTCAGAGCACTGATCTCTTCTCCTCTCACAGCTGGAGGTTTGTTACAGTTGAATCCAGTCTTCAAGGAACTCATCCAGAGCAGCACAGATCTGTCTCCTTTCTATGTTTACATGTAGGAGCATTAGGCACCGAGCACAATTCTGCTGTTTTCTGCTGATTGTAGAAGCAGCTGCAGTGTCACTGAGGAGCTGGTGGCTGTATAGAGTGAAATTGTTGCCGGCCCTTATTCTGAGTGAGAGAGGCAGGAATGCGCGCTCCTGTGAATACGACTGGTCAATGAAATGAAAGGAAGTGGAAACCGACCAGCACTGGGGAACAGTGTTTACACAAAATGAAGATAAGGGAGACAGTGAAAACAAGACAGCTTTGCAAATGACACCCAATTGCAAAGTTGTTTGTTTGCACTCTCCCCTTATTCTGAAGACCATTTAATGAAATGATACAACCCCTTTAATAGAACTGGTGTCGATTTGGCACATGCCCAACCATCCCCCAGGCCTATGTTGCAGGTTACCATCTATAGATAGAGATATGGAGAAGAAATCTTCTAAGCGGATCAAGCACAACCACACAAGACAATGAGTGGCTTAAAGGGTTTTTCTCACCACAGTGATTAGCTTTAAATATGTATGCGAAGATAAATAAAGACTATTACCAAATAAATTGCTGTTCTGATTTTGTTTTGTTTCAGAGTTAGAGTAGTTCTTATCTTCTGCTTGTGTACAGAAGCTTCCCTAGGTTACCAACCACCTCTCTCTCTGCTCTACCAGCTCTGGCCAGTTGGTGAGGTCACTCCCTACTGTATCTTATCAGCAGCATAGGAGCTTGTTTATGTTTCTTACTGACAAACTTTAATGATTTAGAGTTTTGTAGTCTTCTGCACAATTGCTAAAAAAACAACTTCAATCACCAATGTATCTTTAAGAGGCTCAGCTAGGAGTAGCAGAGCTGAAATGTCAGTCACTGCTGTAGAACTACTCACAGCCTGAACAGGAAGTATGAGTCTGAAGCTATAGAACCACCCACAGACTAAAAAGAAAGTGAGAGCACCAAGCTGTAGGATCGCACACAGCCTGAACTGGAAGAGTGAGTCTGAAGCTGAAGAACCGCCCGCAACCTGAACAGGAAGTGGGAGCCTAGAGCTGCAGAACCGCCCACAGCCTGAACAGGAAGTGACAGCCTGAAGCTGCAGATCTGCCCACAACTTAAGCAGGAAGTAGGTGCCTGAAGCTGTAGAACTGCCCACAGCTTTAACAGGAAGTGGGAGCCTGAAGCTGTAGAACCGCCCACAGCCTGAACAGGAACTGGGAGCTTGAAGCTATGGAACCACCCATGGCCTAAACAGGAAGTGGGAGCCTGAAGTTGATTGTGAGGAGCAGGCTCATAACAGCATGGTGAGAACACCCCTTTAAAGAGCTTATGCACCTGCCAATTATTTATTAAAGGATAAGAATAGCATGCATATGGGGTGATTTAAAAAAAAAAAAATCTTATGGTTGGATTACACAGTGCAGCATGTAAAAAAGAAAATGCAGCAAAAACAAAAAGCTCCTCTCAATTTCCTAAATTGTTTGGAAAGGTGTTGTGAGTAATCAGTTACTGGCTTTGGAGTCCACAAGACTTTAAAGGGGTTGGCTCATGCTGCTTAACAGAACTATAGGCAGCTTCAGACTCACACTTCTTGGTTAGTTTGTGGGTGGTTCTATAGCAGTGATTAACATATCACCTTTCCTATAAGACTGGAGATAAGATCCAGCAGGGAGTGACTCACCATAGTCAAAGGTAGCTTGGAGCAATCAGAGAGCAGAGAGAGGTACTGTAGTCAGTAACCTAGAGAAACTTGTGTACGCTAGCAGTAGATAAAATCTTCTTAATCTGTTCAGCAAAGCAAAATCAGAACAGCAATGTATTTGGTAATAGTCTTCATTTACCTTTTCCTACATGTTAAAATCCAATCATTGTGGTGAGAAAACCTCTTTAAGCACAATAATGGGTTACTTATTTGCAACACCCTTCTAAATTGAGAAATTTAGGAAATTGAGAGGAAACTGTTGTTAATAAAGGCAGTTTCATTGCAATGCAGTACTGCAACTGTAATGGTATGTTCACACAGCTTATTTGGACGTGGTTTTGGACGAGGTTTTTGGAGCGTTTCCGCTCCCAAAACCTCGCCCGAGACATGCTTCTTCAGAACAGGTTTTAGAGGCGTTTCTTGGCAATTTTCAACGAGGTTTTCACCCATACAAATTAATAGCCAAAAACCGCGCCGGAAAACGCGCCTAAAACACGCTTCAAGAATTGACTTGACACTTCTTTTTCAGCGCTTCCAAATAAGCGAGTAAAAACCTTGTCGTGTGTGAACTACAACGAGGTTTTACATAGGAATTAATTAAATGAACTGGGGGCGTTTTGGACGAGGTTTTGGGCGAGGAAACGCACCGAAAAACAAGTCCAAAAACAAGTCAAAATAAACCCTGTGAAAAAGGCCAAAAAAAGCACCGTGTGAACGCAAACAAATTAAAGCGGTTTTTTAATTAACTTTAATTATAACACAGTTATGGCCGCATGGCAGTTCTTCTAGCAGAAGTGTGTATTGGTACCTGCATTTTTTGGATGACTTTTTCTTTCTGGTGCATATTGTAATTCCCATCACAATCCATCTGATCATTCGTATGATTTGAAATATGGAAAAACATTACCAAAAATGCTTATCCCCTCCTTCCCCCATCTACAGTACACATTCACAAAGGACTTTTTGTGGTGCAGAAAAAAAAAACAAATGGAGGTCTATGGAAGGAAAAACTACAAACTGCTGTATAAAAAAAAGGCCACCTACAGCATGCTGCATATTAAAAAAAACTGCAACAGAGTAAAAAATGCTAAAAGGAACAAAAGCCACACCTGTAGTGCGGTTTATATTTGCATTTTGACTGTCGGCTAACATTTGGCAGCTGCAGTTTTTGCTTTTCGGCTGTGTTCACGCGGCGTAATTTCAGCGCATATTTCGCTGCGTATTTACGCTCTAATACGGGTGAGATGCGCGCCGAAATTACAGTAATCCATAGTTCTCATAGACAACTATGGATTACCCCTCGTCCCCCCGCTCGTAGAATACGATCGTATTGTACGCGCGGGGAGATAAGTGACATGTCAATTACTTATGGCGAATATGCGCCGCGAGTAATGAATGTCTATGGGGCCGACGGGCTGCTGGCCTCGCCGCGCCGCGGGTGTGCACGCGTATTAGCGCGAGCTCCCTAACGATACGATGCACTGCGGCGTGTACTGTACGCGCCGCAGTACATCGTGTGACCATAGCCTTAGGATTCATACGATCGTATTGTACGAGCAGGGAGAGGAGGCGTAATCCATAGTTCTCTATGAGAACTATGGATTACCGTAATTTCGGCGAATTGCGTGCCGATAATACACCGTGTGAACATAGCCTTAAAATGCTTGTTTTCCTTGCATTTTTAGTGCCAATTTTTGCAAAACTGCAATTGGTCAAACTACCCTAAGCTATGTCTACACAGTAAATGTTAAAATGTCATCCAAAATTCAACTGTATTTTAAGATCGTACCATGGTTTTTGGTGCGAGTTTGCACAAAAAAAAAAAAAAAAAACACGGTCGGTTTTCAGATTTCCTGCTAGCCCAGTAAATTGTATGGGAATCCTCCGGGGTTCACAAATCCGACAATAGAAAATCCAGGCTGCGGGGCACTGGCTACAGTCGGAAAATCCAACCAACATCAAACCACCAAAAATCCAACCGAAACCAGTGCTGTGTAGACATTGCCTAAGGCTATGTTCATACGGCCTAAAATTTTGCAGTGAGATAAGTGCTTATTTCTCATGTATTTTTTATGTGCTTTTTTATGCGCGTTCTCTTCACTTGATGTCTTTTTGTGCGTATTTTTTATGCATATTTTTGAGTTTCAGTACAAGGAACTTCATTGTATTAGATGCGTTTCTGATGCATTAGGTGATGTTTACATGACTTTTTCTGCAGTGAAATAACCCATTGTTTTCAGCACAGGGAAATTAATTGTATTTGACACATCATTTGACACATTTGTGCACTAGTAATGATTCTGCACTTCTATTTCCTTAGGCGCAGCTGTGTGCCTAATTCAGTGGGACTCTAATGTCACATTTTTCACGTATAATTGTAAAAAAGGGGAATTTTGTGCATTAAAGGGGTTTTATCATTACACGCTTTGGCAGACTTGAGCTGTTTCTATCTATTACAGCTTCAAATCCAGGGGCATGTCTCTCCTTTCAGTAGGCGTGTCTCTCCTGCCAGGAGGCGTGTCTCTCCTCACTGAAGAGTTGGGACATCATCATTCTGTGTTAGCAGTGGAAGGGAGAGATTGTCACAGCTTTGCAGCCCTGCATGCTTCTCATGGCTGCGGTGCTGTCATCTCCAGGCTGCACAGGCTCCTTGAAACCAGAACACCTGCATTGCTGTAACCAGAACAACTGCATTGCTGTAAGCAGTCATTCATACAGCCTGAACTGATGAAACAAATGTGCGAAAGGCACGCTGCCCTCCCATCCCCATCTGTTATCAGGCAGGAGGTAGAGCTGACTTATAAGGCTGTGTTATTGGTGGAGGGGGTGAGCAGTGTATAAGGAGAGAGTGAATCTAGCAGCTACAGAGAGACTCAGTAATTGCCCAGATCCTTTACATAGATCCATCACATAGAGAGGAGCTGAGATAGCATTCATTATACACCCACAATCATCACAGGCAGTTCGTTTCACTTTCAATTTCAACAGCTCAGAGAGGAGTAAGCACAGTGTGCAGGCAGCCAATCACAACGCAGTGGGCGTGTTCCATCCAGGGGGCGTGTCCGAACAGGCTGAATGAAATGTCAGCAAATCACAGAAAAGGGTGCATGTCCCATCCACCTGCTGCAGAAATCGCTATAGAAGCAAACATTAGCTCATAGCTGCTATACTAAGTGATTTAGGTAATGCAAACCAATTGAAAAAGTGCTTATTTTTACTGTCCCCATCATTGGAAATATGATCTTTGTAGCGAGAAAACCCCTTTAAACATCACGTATATAGTGTCATGTGAACCAGGTTATGTGTCAAAATACGAACCAAAATAAGGTCATGTTCACAAGATGTTTTTTTGCATTTTTTTAATGCGTTTTTACGTGCGCTTTCTTCATTTGATGTGTCTTTTGCTGCTTTTTTTGCAGCTTTTTTTCAGTACAGGAAAATTAATTGTCTTTAGGGATGTTCGAAAAACATATTCAAAACGCCGTGTGAACATCCACTTTGATGCATATTTTGGAGCATTTTGCGCACTAGTAATAGTCCTGCGTCCTTTTTTTTTTCTGCACGACGTAACACGGCAAACGGTGGATAAAAAAGCGCAGCTGTGTGCCTGATGTGTGCTTATTTCCATTTATGTCAATGGGACCATTACTTTTCTTACGTGCATTTTGATGTGTAATCGCAGCAAAACGTGAATTTTGTGCATCAAAAAGGTACACAATTTTTTTGCAGCGTTTCTTTCACAGGAGAACCAAGTTTGTAAGCAAGGTTTTTCATACTTTTTTATGCGTGTTAATAATTTGATCTGTTTTTTAGTCCGTTTTTTGCTTCCTTTTTTCACAGGGAACTTTACTGTACTGATGCACCTTTTGGCACGTTTGTGCACTGATAATGGTTCTGTACTCCTGATTTTTTGCACAGCGAGTAACACGTCAAGCAGTGCACAAAAAAATGTAGCGGTGTGCCTGATCTCTGCTTATTCCCATTAAACTCAATTGGACCCTAATGACACTTTTTTGCATGCATTTTGAGGTGTTGTAGCAAAAAAATATGTTTTTTTTTTTTTGCATCAAAAACCGCACAAGAAAAATCTTACGTGAACCCAGCCTTACGAACCAAAATAAGCCTAAACAAAATATATGCATAGTTTACTGTGTTTTTTGAAACCTCTATTGACTTTCCGCTGTAACATTGCAGGCATAAAACACGCATAATGCACAAAGAATGGACATGCACGGCAGTTTTTTTAACATGTCGCATAGTGCATTACATGCAGCATGAAAAAATCATCATGCATGAATAGTGCATATTCCCATAGACAAAAATAGGACACTATTGCTGCATTTTTTAATATGTATTTGGGTGCATTAACCCCTTAAACCGAACGCCTGAAAAGTAGTTAATGACCAGAACATTTTTTTAGTTTTTGCCTCTTTGCGTTTCAACAGTTGTAACTTTTTCATTTTTTCAATGACGCAGTTGTATGAGGCCTCGTTTTATTCGAGACAAGTTGTACTTTATGGGGGAATAGTTTAAGTTCACTTATAAATAATTGCAGAATTTTTTTTACATTTAAAAAAAAAAAAATTTTTTTTAGTTGTGTTAAAAATTTTTTACACCATTCACATTTCACAATTAATAACTTGTTTAGATTAATTCTAGAGGTTATTACGGTCGTGTGGATACCAAATATGTGCGGGGTTTTTTGTGTGTAGTGTATGCACAATTATTTTTTATTAAATATTTATTTTTAGTTTATTTATTTTAAAAAAAATTTACACTTTTAATGGTTTTTTAAAAAAACCCATGAAGGAAGAACTGTTACTTTTTTTTTTTTTTTACACGTAGTTATGTATTAGCATATTCAGATATGCTAATACATTATAATCTGTGTCAGTCTGACACAGGCAGTGATCAGGGCAGCTCACAGTCTGCCCTGATCACTGGCTTCTTACAAGACAGCACTGGGCTATTCTAGGTCCCCAGAGCTGACTGTGCAGCCGATCACCGGGAGTTCCAATCACCCGACAGAGCAGGGAAACCCTTTGATTGCGCTGCAGTGAAGAACTGCAGCAATCCAAGGGTTAAAGCACCAGGGAGTGGAGGTTCCCCCGCTCCACGGTGCTTGCAGGAGATGTGCTGGGATCAGGGTGTAGTACAGCCCGGTTCTCAGTGCTGCTGCGGCGCCGGGAGCCGCAAACTCTGATGTCTGCAGCGACATCAAAAGACAGTGGGCGGTCGTTAAGGAGTTAAGCAGCACATTTGATAACAGGTGGTCATTGGAAGGCACCAGAACCCTTCACTTCCATTACGGATTTCACCATCCTCGCACTGCAGGATCTCAATAGGGTTAAGGGGTGGAGTCGGTCTTTAAGAAGTCAATAAATGACTGCGGCTGTGAGAGAAAGCTCAAAAGGAAATGGAGACTCCATTGTGAGTGTAAACAGCCCAGGGAGAAGCTCAGACAGAGTCACAGGTATCTCACATTTGTCTTGGATGTCAGATCACCAAACAACAGATGAGATATTTGTTGGTTCATCAGTAAAGCTTGCAAATGTCATTAGCATCTTCTTTTGATGCCTATTGCCACCTATTTGGAGAGAAGAGGGTGCAGGAGAATTCCTATCGCAGGATCGGCAGATGCCTATTCTTGGCCCTGAAAGGGATTTTCCAGCCAAATGAATACTCACAGGATGTACAGTGGGGAAAATAAGTATTTGATACACTGGTGATTTTGCAAGTTTTCCCACGTACAAAGAACAGATAGGTCTGTAATGTTTATCGTAGGTTCACTTCAACTGTGTGAGACAGAATCTAAAAAAAAACAGAAAATTGTATGATTTTTAAATAATTAATTTGCATTTTTATTGTATGAAAAAGTATTTGGTACAATAGAAAAACAGAACTTAATATTTGGTACAGAAACCTTTGTTTGCAATTACAGAGGTCAGATGTTTCCTATAGTTCTTGACCAGGTTTCCCCACACTGCAGCAGGGATTTTGGCCCACTCCTTCATACAGATCTTCTCCAGATCTTTCAGGTTTTGGGGCTGTCGCTGGGCTACATTGAGCTCCAGCTCCCTCTAAAGAATTTCAGGTCTGGTGACTGGCGAGGCCACTCCAGGACCTTGAAATGCTTCTTACGGAGCTGCTTCTTAGCTGCCCCAGCGTGTTGTTTGTCATGCTGGAAGACCCAGCCATGGCCCATCTTCATTGCTCTTACTGAGGGAAGGACATAATCTGGACAAAATGTTGGACAAAATCTCGCTATACATGGCCCCATGCATCCTCGATTCAGTATGGTGCAATCGTCCTTTCCCTTTTGCAGGAAAGCCCCCCACCCCACAAAGTATGATGTTTCCACCCTCCATGCTTCGAGGTTGGGGCAGTGTTCTTGGAGTTGAAATCATCCTTCTTCCTCCAAACACGGCGAGTGGAGTTGATACCGAAAAGTTCTATTTTGGTCTCATCTGACCAAATGACCTTCACCCGCCTCCTCTGGATCATCCAGATGGTCATTGGAGAACTTCAAACGGATCTGGACATGTACTGGCGTGAGCAGGGGGACCTTGCGCACCCTGCAGGCGTAGTGTATTACTGAGGGTAATCTGTGAGACTGTAGTCCCAGCTCTCTTTAGGTCATTGGCCAGGTCCTCCTGTGTAGTTCTGGGCTGATTCCTGACCTTTCTCAGAATCACCCTTACCCAACGAGGACAGATCTTGCATGCAGCCCCAGACCGAGGAAGATTGATAGTCATCTTGTGTATCTTCCATTTTCTAATAATTGCACCAACAGTTGTTGCCTTCTCATCAACCTGCTGCCTATTGTCCTGTAACCCATCCCAGCCTTGTGCAGGTCTACAATTTTGTCCATAGTGTCCTTATACAGCTCTTTGGTCTTGGCCATGGTGGAGAGGTTGGAGTGTGATTGCGTGTGTGGACAGGTGTCTTTTATACAGGTAACAAGTTCAAACAGGTGCAAATAATACAGGTAATGAGTGCAGAGTAGGAGGCTTCTCAAAGAAAAACTAACAGGTCTGTGAGAGCAAGAATCCTTGCTGGTTGGTCGGTGATCAAATATTTATTTCATGTAATAAAATGCAATTTAATAATTTATAAATCATACAAATGTGATTTTTTTGGGCTTTTTTTTAGATTCTGTCTCTCACAGTTAAGTGAACCTATGATAAAATTGACAGAACTCTCCATTATTTGTAGGGGAGAAAACTTGCAAAATCGCCAGTGTATCCAATACACTGTACTTTCAATGTCTCATAGGTCTTCTATGACCCCCTCCATGAAGATTTGGAATCTTCTGCTCCCTATTTTTCTTTTAGCACTTAGTTAGCCGCTAAGAAGAGAAGAAGATCTATTCTCCTCAAAGTGTATTTCAGCCAATTCAAACTACGGCACATCCATACGATGTCTTAAAGGTTTTTTTCACCACATTGATTAGCTTTAAACATGTAGACAAAGGTAAATAATGACTATTACAAAATACATTGTAGTTCTAATTTTGCTTTCCTTTCAGAATTAGAGCAGTTCTTATCTCATGGTTGTTTACACAATCTTCCCTAGGTGAATGTCACTTCTCCTTACATTGGCTCGGATATAAAAAATCCCCGCATCCTTACGTAATCGTGAAAAGATTTATTTAACAAAAATCATATTAAAGTCAACTCTCTGTTAAAATGTATCAATGCATGGAGATTTAACAAGTTTTTTCCCATGGTCCAATGTTTCGGGCGAAATTTGGCCTTAATTGGGGACCAAGACGTGGGGAAGAGAACGTCTTGGTCTTGGTCCCTGATGAAGGCCAACTTAATAGATTGGACTTTTACAAACGCGGCGAGACCAAATTAAACTTTGAATGTTTTTCTTTTAAACTATTTTTTTTTTTACCTTAATACTTAGTCTTCTTTAGGGTATATGACCACAAAGGGGCACGATCCCTTGTCCTAAATGTGGCAGTACTGTTGCACTGACGTTTATAGGATTTTCATTCATTACCTATTACATCCTGCCTGTGGCTCCTACGTAAGCCCGCATGAGGCTTGTAGCTACCATGGCAATCAGTCACGAAATTTAATTGGGGGGGAATCATAAAAGGGAGCGGGGTTTTTTAATTCAATCAAGACCGGGGCCCTTTAGTCGATGTGGGTCGAAATTGGTGTTTTTTTGCAGGAGGGGTTTTCGTAAAGGACCGACTCCAAAATTATAAGTTGGTCCAGTTAGTTCAATCCCCGGGAAAAGGGAAGTGGAGTTGGGTCTGGCCAGGTACTGCCCCATATTTCTTTTCTGAAAAGGGAAACTGATTACAGGAAGGCAAAGCCCCCCCGGGGGGAAAAGATTCTGCCCCCAGGGCAAACAGATTTCAGCAAAATTTTTTCACCTCTTTCAAAGAAGTAAAGATCAACCCAATTATAAAAAACGATGTGGCTGAGGCAATTTCCCTTTTACCCTGACATTGTTAGAGATTTTTCCCCCCTTGGTCCCCCTTTTTCCCCCAACCAAAGTTAGTGAGAGAGGCCGTTTCAACCGGGAAAAAAAGAGATCAATGTGATCATTATCAGGATCGATGGAGGCAATATTTTTTTCCCAGAACAAATTCGTGCTTTTCAAATGTTCCTGCAGTTTTTTGATATTACAATTTTTTTGGTTCTAAAGTCATACCAAATAAATATATTTTACATGACAAGCAAAAATGGTAACAATGTTTTGAACTTTTGACTTTCAGGCCCAAATTTTCCCACCACTAAACTTGGTACATGAGGGTACTGTAAAATTTTTTATAGTCATCTTACCGATCTTATACATAAATGTGACTTGCAAATATTTACATTTGCTAGTTCTGCAGATTCTTTCCTGTACTGGTTTTATTTTTGTCCTAAAATCAAAAAGTTAAATTTTTTTATTTTGTTTTGTATTTTTTGGGAAATCCCATTTGGTTTTCAATACTGCCGAATCCTTCTGGTCTGGCAGATTTAAGCCCGGTCTTTACCAAAAAATTTATCCCAGGTCTTTCTAAAACGTTCCCAATGTTGGGGCAGACTGGACTTGGATACAAATACAGCTGTTTCTTCACTCTACCCACAAGTGTCAAAAGATCCAAAAAATTGTTACCCTTTTGCCCTTTTCAGTTTTCTGTTTACCTAAATAGCTTGATTATTGTATCTAAGCGAAAAAAGTGAGTTTCCTTTTTTTTACAGTAAAGTTATCCTTAAACATGGCCGTGTATGAGGGAGTCGGAGTCGGAGGGGTTTTGGGGAAAAATTTAGGGGTTTAAGTCGGGATTTGGCTTGCCGATCCCCAGCCCTGTCAGACGCCCACGATCGCTGCGGGTCTAAAATGTTAACAGTAGAGATCCCAAATATGGAGCAGCTCAGATGTGACCCCCTCCATAACTCCCCCCCCCTTTTTGCGTGAAGGGGTTAAAACCCCGCAGCCGTTTCCCAGGTATCGCCCCTTCCCTCCCGCCCGATAAACATTTTTAGACTATAAGACCAGACCCATTTTCCTCCCAAATTCGGGGGAATAAAATTACTTCTTACAACAGCAAAAGAAAAAAAAAAGTTATGATTTACAAAATGCAAAAAAAAAAAAAAAATCCATCAAAATCCCGGAGTCCTGAATTGGTTAATATTGATAGTGTAGAGATGAATGCATCTAAACGGGGGGGTTTGTCTATCAATCGTTTCTTTAAGCTTTTTCTCCTATACTTTTAGGGCAACCCAAATCAAAACCTACTCGTGGGACAATGCACAGGTCCTACTGGTTGGAAACAAGTGTGACCTGGAAGATGATCGAATCATCCCTGCAGAAGAAGGACGTAGACTGGCTGAAGAATTAGGTAAGGCAGGTTCGGAACGCAGGGCTTAAATGGGCACTCTCACCACACTGATTAGCTTAAAACATGTAGGCAAAGATGAATAATGACTATTACCAAATACATTGCTGTCCTGATTTTGCTTCCCTTTAGAGTTAAAGCAGTTCTTATCTCCTGCTTGTAACAAGCTTCCCTAAGTTACCGACTACCTCTCTCTGCCTTAACAGCCCCGGCGGGATGGTGACAACGCTCCCTGTTGTGTCTTATCAGCAGTACAGGGGCTTCTTTATGTTTGTTACTGACAAACTTTAACCCTCTAGAGCTCTGTAGGTTTGTGACCTACTGTGAAAATTCCTCCATCACCAATGTCCCTCTAACAGGCTCAGCTAGGAATAGCAGAGTTGAAAAGACACTGCTGTAGAACTGCCCACAGCCTGAACAAGATGTGGGCGCCTGAAGCCTGCTGTGAAGAGCAGGTTCTGTGAAACTGTCTGAGTAAACCTCTTAAGTATGCTTGTAGAAGATGCACCTTTCCCAGCTCTAGCAGCCCTGACTGGGATGGTGATGACACTCCTTGCTGTGTCTTATCAGTAGAACAGGAGCTTGTTTGGTTTTTTTTACTGTCAAAAACTTTAATGCTTCAGAGCTTGTAGCCGTGTGCTCTGCTGTTAAAACCCCTCATCACCAATGTCCCTCTAAAGCTCAGCTAGAAATATCACAGCTGAAATGTAGAACTGTAGCAGAGTTAGAATGTCAGTCACTGCTATAGAACTGCCTACAGCCTGAACAGGAAATGGGAGACTGAAGCTGTAGAACTGCCCACAGCCTGAACAAGAAGTGGGCGCCTGAAAGTGTAGAACTTCCCACAGCCTCAACAGGAAGTGGGAGTCTGAAGATGTAGAACCGCCCACAGCCTGAACAGGAAGTGGGAGCCTGAAGCTGTAGAACTGTCCACAACCTGAACAGAAAGTGGGAGCCTGAAGCTGTAGAACTGTCCACAGCCTGAACAGAAAGTGGGAGCCTGAAGCTGTAGAACCACCCACAGCCTGAGCAGAAAGTGGGAGCCTGAAGCTGTAGAACGGCCCACAGCCTGAGCAGAAAGTGGGAGCCTGAAGCTGTAGAACCATCCGGTTAGTGGGAATCTGAAGCTGACTGTAAACGCGGCTTGTGAAACCGCTAGGGGGGAAAACACCCTTTTAAAGAAAAATCTTTTTGCAACCTTTGGTTGGTTGTGATTTTGGGCACCCATGATGCATCTTTCTTCCTCTCTCCTTCAGGATTTGAGTTTTTTGAAGCTAGTGCGAAAGAGAACATCAACGTGAAACAAGTGTTTGAGCGTTTAGTGGACGTCATCTGCGAGAAGATGAACGAAAGCCTGGAGAACGGACCGGTGCCCCCCCAAATGGAACCCCCCAAATTGCGACGCTCCACCAAAAAGAACACTGCTCCGTTAGTCTGGTGGCAAATATTTTTCATGCAAAAAAAGCCCAACGGTCAAGAAGATTTCTGTTTTAGGGAAAGCCAGCAGTTGCAAAGTTCCCCTAATGGGTCAGTGACCCCCTGGCTGTATGACAACCACAGGGATGGGGGTGACCACCCTTTACACCCTTTGCGGCATGACTACTCCTGTGAGAGAGAGATCTCCACAGATGTTGTTACATAGATATTTCCAAGCTAATCAATTGTTACAGAAATAGATAGGACATCCCTCAAACACTGGGAGAAGAGAGAGCCACCTCACCAACCCAAAAACTGCAGCTGAAGGTCTATGTGGCCCAAACACACCACCCTATGGTGAGATAGCATCTCTGAAGGCTACACGGTTGGGCGCTTCCAAGAGCCAAATCTGTGTGTCCTTGCCATTAAGTGCCAAAGAATAACCCAATGTGCCCATAGACATTCAATTCCAAGTTGTGAGAGATCCGCAAAGCATTGCTCTGCATGGTTGTCTAGTGCTCCGCATGAACCTTCTGGAGGGGGAGATAGAAACCTTATGGACGGGACTTTCCATGATGGACTGAGGGTGGGATCACGCGGTGGTCACTGATGGGCAGATTCCTATGTATATATTGGGGTATCGCAAATGAAGGTGTTAACGCTCCAGATGGTCCCTATCTTCTGGTGTAATATAATTATATGACATGTTTACATTTGTAATAAAAGGAAGTCTCCTTTTATTATATCTATCACATGTGGCTGTGTATGAGGAGAGGTCCGTGTGTCCTGATGTCCGTGTGTCCTGATGTCTCTGTGTATGAGGAGAGGTCTGTGTGTCCTGATGTCGCGTGTCGTGTGTCCTGATGTCTGTGTAGTCCTGATGTCTGTGTATTTATGAGGAGAGGTCTGTTGTGTCCATGAATGTCGTCCGGGGTGTCTGATGGGTCTGATGTCTGTGTATGAGGAGAGGTCTGTGTGTCCTGATGTCTGTGTATGAGGGTGTCCTGATGTCCGTGTGTCCTGATGTCTGTGTATGAGGAGGGGTCTGTGTGTCATGATGTCTGTGTATGAGGAGAGGTCCGTGTGTACTGATGTCTGCGATCGTGTCTGATGTCTGTGTATGTGGAGAGGTCCGTGTGTCCTGATGTCCGAGTTTGTGACCTGATGTCCGTTTTTTGTGATGTGTGTCATCGATGTCTGTGTATGAGGAGAGGTCTGTGTGTGTCCTGATGTCCGTGTGTCCTGATGTCTGTGTATGAGGAGAGGTCCGTGTGTCCTGATGTCCGTTAAGGGTAGTTGTGTTCCTGATGTATGTGTATGAGGACGAGGTCTGTGTGTCCTGATGTTGTCGTATGAGGGAGGTCCGCTGTGTCCTGGATGTCGTGTGTCCTGATGTCTGTGATGTCCTGATGTCTGTCGTGTCCTCGATGTCCGGGAGTGTGTCCTGTGTCTGTGTGTCCTGATGTCTGTGTATGAGGAGAGGTCTGTGTGTCCTGATGTCTGTGTGTCCTGATGTCTGTGTGTCCTGATGTCCGTGTATGAGGAGAGGTCTGTGTGTCCTGATGTCTGTGTATGAGGAGAGGTCTGTGTGTCCTGATGTCTGTGTATGAGGAGAGGTCTGTGTGTCCTGATGTCTGTGTATGAGGAGAGGTCTGTGTGTCCTGATGTTTGTGTGTCACTGATGTCTGTGTATGATGGAAGGTCCTGTGTGTACTGAGTCTGTGTGGTGATGTCTGTGTGTCCTGATGTCCGTGTGTCCTGATGTCTGTGTGTCCTGATGTCTGTGTATGAGGAGAGGTCCGTGTGTCCTGATGTCCGTGTGTCCTGGATGTCGTGTGTCTGATGTTGTGTATGAGGGGAGGTCCGTGTGTCTCTGATGTCTGTGTTGAGGAAGAGGTCCGTGTGTCCTGTTGTCCAGTGTTGTCTGAGGTCTGTGTGTACTCCTGTTCGTACGCTGTGTCCTGATGTCTGTGTGTCCTGATGTCCGTGTGTCCTGATGTCCGTGTGTCCTGATGTCTGTGTGTCCTGATGTCTGTGTGTCCTGATGTCTGTGTATGAGGAGAGGTCTGTGTGTCCTGATGTCTGTGTGTCCTGATGTCTGTGTGTCCTGATGTCTGTGTGTCCTGATGTCTGTGTATGAGGAGAGGTCTGTGTGTCCTGATGTCTGTGTATGAGGAGTCCGGTGTGTACTTAGACTGAGTCTGTGTGTCCTGAGGTCTGTGGCTGTCTGATGTTGTGTGTCCTGATGTCTGTGTATGAGGAGGGAGGTCCGTGGTTCCTCGATGGTCTGTGGTGTCCTGATGTCTGGTGTGTATGAGAGAGGTCTTGTGTGTCCTGATGTCTGTGTGTCCTGATGTCTGTGTATGAGGAGAGGTCTGTGTGTCCTGATGTCTGTGTATGAGGAGAGGTCTGTGTGTCCTGATGTCTGTGTGTCCTGATGTCTGTGTATGAGGAGAGGTCTGTGTGTCCTGATGTCTGTGTATGAGGAGAGGTCTGTGTGTCCTGATGTCTGTGTATGAGGAGAGGTCCGTGTGTCCTGATGTCCGTGTATGAGGTTTTTTCCTTTGGGGATTTGGGGGGGTCTGTTATGTGGAGAGTTCTTAGGTGTCCTGTGTTGTGTGTCCTGATGTCCGTGTGTCCTGATGTCTGTGTATGAGGAGAGGTCCGTGTGTCCTGATGTCCGTGTGTCCTGATGTCTGTGTATGAGGAGAGGTCTGTGTGTCCTGATGTCTGTGTGTCCTGATGTCTGTGTATGAGGAGAGGTCTGTGTGTCCTGATGTCCGTGTGTCCTGATGTCCGTGTGTCCTGATGATATATTTATTCCCCCCCACTTTTTGTGGTGTCTGATGTCTGTGTTGTCCTGCTGTCCGTGTTATTGAGGAGGAGGTCGGGTGTCCGGATCTGTGTGTCCTGATGTCTTTATCGAGGAGAGGTCGTTTGTCCTGATGTCTCGTGTACTGAGGAGAGGTAAGTTGGAGGACATGTGTCCTGATGTCTGTGTGTCCTGATGTCTGTGTATGAGGAGAGGTCCGTGGTGTACGGTGGGGCCCTGTGTCCTGTGTGTCCTGATGTCTGTGTATGAGGAGAGGTCCGTGTGTCCTGAAGTCTGTGTGTCTGATGTACTGAGTGTCCTGTGTCGTGGTCCTGATGTATGTATGTCTTACCCTTCCCCCCCCCCCCCCCAATCCCCCAAGTGTCCTGATGTCTGTGTGTCCTGATGTCTGTGTATGAGGAGAGGTCTGTGTGTCCTGATGTCTGTGTATGAGGAGAGGTCCGTGTGTCCTGATGTCCGTGTGTCCTGATGTCTGTGTATGAGGAGAGGTCTGTGTGTCCTGATGTCTGTGTGTCCTGATGTCCGTGTGTCCTGATGTCCGTGTGTCCTGATGTCTGTGTATGAGGAGAGGTCTGTGTGTCCTGATGTCTGTGTGTCCTGATGTCTGTGTATGAGGAGAGGTCTGTGTGTCCTGATGTCTGTGTGTCCTGATGTCTGTGTGTCCTGCTTGTCCGTTTCTGAGGGGGAGACGGTCTGTTGTGTCCTGATGGCTGTGTATGAGGAGAGGTCTGTGTGTCCTGATTCTGGTGTGTCCTGATGTCTGTCGGGGAAATAACTGTGTCCTGATGTCCGTGTATGAGGAGGGTCTTTACGAGGTCCGTGTATCCTGATGTCCGGTGTCTGATGGACATGTGGTGTGAGGAGAGGTCTGTGTATGAGGAGAGGTCTGTGTGTCCTGATGTCCGTGTGTCCTGATGTCCGTGTGTCCTGATGTCCGTGTGTCCTGATGTCCGTGTGTCCTGATGTCTGTGTATGAGGAGAGGTCTGTGTGTCCTGATGTCTGTGTATGAGGAGAGGTCCGTGTGTCCTGATGTCCATGTGTCCTGATGTCTGTGTTTTCTGATTGGTCCGTGACCTTGTCCATGATGTCTAGCCTGTTGACTGTCACGATGTCCCGTGTGTGGGAAGAGGTCCGGTGTCTGATGTCAGTGTGTCCTGACGCCTGTGTTATGAGGAGAGGTCCGTGTGTTACTGATCTGTAGTATGTGGAGAGGTCTGGTGTCCTTGATGTCTGTGAATGAGGAGAGGTCCGTGTGTCCTGATCTCCGTGTGTCCTGATGTCTGTGTATGAGGAGAGGTCCGTGTGTCCTGTTGTCTGTGTGTCCTGATGTCGTTGTTCACAGGTTGTGTCCTGATGTTCGTAAATGGGGTGCTCCGGATGTTGTGTATGCGTGACCGGGTCGTTGGTATGAGGATGTATGAGGAGAGGTCTGTGTGTCCTGATGGTCTGCTGTATGAGGAGAGTCCGTGTGTCTGATGTCTGTGTGTCTGAGATGTCTGTGTATGAGGAGAGGTCTGTTGTCCTGATGTCTGTGTGTCTGATGTGTGTGTCCTGTTGTCTGTGTATGAGTGATGGTCTGAGCCTCTGTAGTGTGTCCTGATGTCTGTGTATGGATGGGTCTGGTGTGTCCTGATGTCCAGTGTGTCGGACTGTCTTTGTCGTCCTGATGTCAGTGTGTCCTGGATGTCTTGTGTGTTCCTGATGTCCTGTGTGTCTGGATGTCAGTGTATGAGGAGGAGGTCGTGTGTTCCTGATGTCGGTGTATGAGGAGAGGTCTGTGTGTCTGAATGTCCGTGTGTGAGGAAAGGTCCGTGTGTCTTGATTGTCCGGGGCTGGTCATGAGTCTGGTATGAGGAGGAGGTCTGTGTGTCTGATGTCTGTGTGTCCTGATGTCTGTGTATCCTGATGTCTGTGTGTCCTGATGTCTGTGTATGAGGATGTGGTTCGTGTTGTCCTGTGTCTGTGTATGAGGAGAGGTCCGTGTGTCCTGATGTCTGTGTGTCCTGATGTCTGTGTGTCCTGATGTCTGTGTATGAGGAGAGGTCCGTGTGTCCTGATGTCTGTGTGTCCTGATGTCTGTGTATGAGGAGAGGTCTGTGTGTCCTGATGTCCGTGTGTCCTGATGTCTGTGTGTCCTGATGTCTGTGTATGAGGAGAGGTCTGTGTGTCCTGATGTCTGTGTATGAGGAGAGGTCTGTGTGTCCTGATGTCTGTGTATTGAAGGAGAGCTTCAGTGTGTCCTGATGTATGTGATAAATGTGGAGGGTCTGTGTGTCCTGATGTCTGTGTGTCCTGATGTATGGTGTATGAGGAAGAGGTCTGTGTTGTCATGATGTCCGTGTAGAGGGCTAAGGGTGTGTCCTGATGTCAGTGTGTCCTGATGTCAGTGTGTCCTGATGTCCGTGCGCCGGGGTGTGTCCGATGTCTTGTGTATGGCGAGAGGTCTGTGTGTCTGATGTCTGTGTGTCCTGATGTTTCGTGTGTATGAGGAGTAAGGCTCTGGGCGCCTGTGTACTGATGTCAGTGTGTCATGATGTCTTTGTATGAGGAGCAGGGTCGTCGTAGTATGTGTCCTGATGTCCTGTGTGTCCTAATGTCTGTGTATGAGGAGAGGTCCGATGTGTCCTGACTCGTCTGTATGTGTATGATCGGAGAGGTCGGTGTGTCCTGATGTATGTGTGTCCTGTTGTCTGTGTATGAGGAGAGGTCTGTGTCCTGATGTCTTTGTATGAGGAGGCGGTCTGTGGGTCTGATGTCTGTGTATGAGGAGGAGGTGTGTGTCCCTGAATGTCTGTCCTGTGTCATGGTTGTCCGCGTGTGGAAGTGTGTCCTGATGTCTGTGTATGAGGAGAGGTCTGTGTGTCCTGATGTCTGTGTCCTGATGTCCGTGTGTCCTGATGTCCGTGTGTCCTGATGTCTGTGTATGAGGAGAGGTCCGTGTGTCCTGATGTCCGTGTGTCCTGATGTCCGTGTGTCCTGATGTCCGTGTGTCCTGATGTCCGTGTGTCCTGATGTCTGTGTGTCCTGATGTCCGTGTGTCCTGATGTCTGTGTATGAGGAGAGGTCTGTGTGTCCTGATGTCTGTGTATGAGGAGAGGTCTGTGTGTCCTGATGTCTGTGTGTCCTGATGTCTGTGTGTCCTGATGTCCGTGTGTCCTGATGTCTGTGTGTCCTGATGTCTGTGTATGAGGAGAGGTCTGTGTGTCCTGATGTCTGTGTGTCCTGATGTCTGTGTGTCCTGATGTCTGTGTATGAGGAGAGGTCTGTGTGTACTGATTGTCATGAGAGTGTCCTGATGTCCGTTAGTGTCCTGTGGTCCGGGTCGTGTCTCATGTCTGTGTTTATGAGAGACGAGGTCCGTGCTGCTTAGTCTGTGTCCTGATGTCCGTTGTGTCTGACTGTCCGGTTTGTGTACCTGATGTCTGTGTATGAGGACTGAGGTCTGTGTGTCCTGATGTTCGTGGTACCTGATGTATGTGTGTCCCCTGATGTAGTGTCACTGATGTCAGACATGTGTCACTGATGTCGTGTATTGAGGAGAGGTCCGTCGAGTTGTTGTCCTGATTCCGTGAGTGTGTCGCTGATGTTCCGTGTGTCTTGTCCGGAGTGTCCTGATGTCTGTGTATGAGGAGAGGTCTGTGTGTCCTGATGTCCGTGTGTCCTGATGTCTGTGTGTCCTGATGTCCGTGTGTCCTGATGTCTGTGTATGAGGAGAGGTCCGTGTGTCCTGATGTCTGTGTATGAGGAGAGGTCTGTGTGTCCTGATGTCTGTGTGTCCTGATGTCTGTGTATGAGGAGAGGTCTGTGTGTCCTGATGTCCGTGTGTCCTGATGTCTGTGTGTCCTGATGTCCGTGTGTCCTGATGTCGGTGTGTCCTGATGTCTGTGTATGAGGACGAGGTACTGTGTGCTGATGTCTGTGTGTCCTGATGTCTGTTTATGAGGAGAGGTCTGTGCTGTGTGTCTGATGTCTGTGTTGTCTATGATGTCGTGTATGAGGAGAGGTCCGGTGTGTCCTGATGTCTGTGTGTCCGATGTCTCTGTGTGTCTGATGTCCGTGGTTTCACTGAGTGCAGGTATTGGTGTGTGTCTGTGTATGAGGAGAGGTCTGTGTATGAGGAGAGGTCTGTGTATGAGGAGAGGTCTGTGCTGGTGTCTGTGTGTGAGGAGATGTCTGTGTATGAGGAGAGGTTCGTGTGTCCTGATGTCCGTGTGTCCTGATGTATGTGGTGTACCTGATGTCTGTGTATGAGGACGGAGGTCATGTGTCCTGATGTCCGTGTGTCTGATGTCCGTGTGTCCGATGTCTGTGTTGTCCTGAAGCTCTGTCTTACGTACTTACTGTGTATGAGGAGGTGTCTGTGTATGTCATGATAAGGTGTCCGTGTGTCCTGATGTCTGTGTATGAGGAGAGGTCCGTGTGTCCTGATGTCTGTGTGTCCTGATGTCTGTGTGTCCTGATGTCCGTGTGTCCTGATGTCTGTGTATGAGGAGAGGTCTGTGTGTCCTGATGTCTGTGTATGAGGAGAGGTCTGTGTGTCCTGATGTCTGTGTGTCCTGATGTCTGTGTATGAGGAGAGGTCTGTGTGTCCTGATGTCCGTGTGTCCTGATGTCCGTGTGTCCTGATGTCTGTGTATGAGGAGAGGTCTGTGTGTCCTGATGTCCGTGTGTCCTGATGTCCGTGTGTCCTGATGTCTGTGTATGAGGAGAGGTCTGTGTGTCCTGATGTCCTGATGTCTGTGTGTCCTGATGTCCGTGTGTCCTGATGTCCGTGTGTCCTGATGTCTGTGTGTCCTGATGTCTGTGTATGAGGAGAGGTCTGTGTGTCCTGATGTCCGTGTGTCCTGATGCGTCCGCTGACGTTGTGTCCTGATGTCGTGCTGTGTCCCTGATGTCTGGTATGAGGAAGAGGTCTGTGTGTTCCTCGATGTCTGTGTGTCCTGATGTCTGTGTATGAGGAGAGGTCGTGTTCCTGATGTGGCTGTGTATGAGGAGAGGTCCGAGTGTCCTGATGTCCGTGTGTCACTTGATGTTGTGTTTGAGGAGAGGTCCGTGTGTCTGATGTCCAGTGTGTCCTGATGGCTGTGTATATGAGGAGAGGTCTGTGGAAAAACTAAAAGCATTCACAATACAATTATCTAGCTACTCCTGGCAAGTATAAAGGGCCTTGCATATAGGACTACGTTCAAAATGTATTTTCTTTATACGTCCTGTTTCTTTCTTCTCTGTTGCAGCAGGATATACACTCGGCCTCGGTGACATTTTATCCATAGTGACATACTATCCCAAGGCCATGGGTGTAAGATGCAGCCATGTGATATTACTGCGTTACTAATGCAGTGTCACCGAGGCCTGGTATTTGCACAGTAATGTAAACCAGTGAGTGCAGCAGACATTTTGTTTTCTATGTCGGATCGGTGGAAGTGCCGCATCTGGGACAAAGGTGCGAGTCCCCTCCTGTTATCCGTGTGTAGTAATATCTGCAGGATTCCTGTCAGGGATCTTTAAGCTGCTGTTGACTGACCGGCCTCCGGCACATTACATTCAATATTTGCCTTGCACAGCACACACCTAGGATTTTCCTTCTGAGAACACAAGCGACAGTAGTGTTGTTTTTTCCCTTCGCCGTCCACGTCATCCTCTCCAGGTTGTGGACATTACAGTGGACGCACTCTGTGAACATGCAGCGCCTTAATATTACACTGTCCGCAGTGGGGCTGCAGATAACCCACCGGTGTGTGACGGAGCCGGGAATGGAGACACTGACTGTAGGAACAGATGGGGCACAGCCTGCGATAGTGAACCACATTGACTCCCTAATTATTCTCGACACTGAAATTTGGGGTTCATACACTACCAGGCTTAATTAAGCTTTTTGGGCCCCTTGCAAAAAGTGAAATGGGGCCCCCGGTTACCATGCGCCATTTACAATTCTGGTGTCTTCCTATGTGGGGCAGAAGGGCTTTTGGGCCCCTTTTAAAGCGCGGGGCCTGGTAGCCACTATAGCTACGCCCCTGAACATACACGAAATGGGTCACGAAACATCGCACTGACGCCCAGTTGCATGCAAAAGGGCCGGGCCGCAGATAGAATTTTTTGGGGGGAATCCCACGGAAAAAAAAAAAAAAAAATAATTTCATTTTGAATTAGGGGCCCCCTTTATGGTTTCACTAGGCTGCAGTAGAAGCAGGGCTGTGCTAACAACCATGCTGGCAGCCTACAGGAGAGACCGAACAGGTCTGTGCTATAGAACCAGTGCTGGGACTATCAGGAAGAAAGAACGGGTCTGTAGTATAGCAAACGCTGAAGCCAATCAGGAGAGATCAAACAGGTCTGTAGCATACAACCAGTGCGGGCGCATCGGGAAAAGGATCAAACAGGTCTGTAGCTTGCAACCAGTGCTGGCACCCTATCGGGAGAGATAAAAACGGGGTTGTAGCCATAGTAACCATGCTGGCACCCTATCAGGAGAGTCAAACAGGTCTGTAGCTAGAGAACCCCTGGGGGAGCTGATGCACCCATACAAGGGGGATATTAAGGAATAGGTGGACACTGTTAATGGACAATATTCCCAAAGGATTTTTTTTTGCAAGATCTTTAACATAAAAAGCAGAATCCTTGTAGTGAGAAAACCCCCTTTTCCCCCTTTTCCTACTGCAAAATTTTCGTATAACGGATTTTTTTCCCTTTCCCCCTTCCCCAAGAGCCGTAACTTTTTATTTTTCCATCTACATAGGGCTTGTTTTTCGCAGGACAAGTTGTACTTTTTAACCCCTTGTATTTGACATACTGCTAGGTCGTAATGCCGGTAAGGGAGAATGGAGCGGGCTTACTCGCGGAGTCCGCTCCACATGCATAAAAGAAATGGCAAATTTTTTAATGGGGGAACCCCCCAAAAACCCCGGGATCAGAGACCGCTCCGGTCCCAGCTATTTAACCCTTAAAGGGGTTTTCTCCGCATCCCAGCATGGACCGCCTTACGCTCTTACTCAAAATGGATGGAGGTGGAGAAATTGTGGTTGGCCCCTAGCACCTAATGCCTTCCTGTGGCATTTCGGCCATGACAGTGGTCTGAACTTTTTGGGCCGATCAATTACTATCCAATTGGCGACTCTGTAGGGGGAAAGGTTTTTGCCCGGGCCCCACCCGGGCCCCTTTCCATGGCCCCTTTTTTTGCACCCCTCTCTTACCCACTAGTCCCCAGGCTACTTGCTCGCCATGGCTGGGGCGGGATCTTTTTCGTTTCACGGATATAGCGGGGGCTCGGGACCGCAGGCTGAAGCCTTTTGAGACTCTTCAGAGAGACCATGGATTACCGCAGAGCTCTAAATTTCACTACCTCCAGGATGCCCACCTTCTTTTCTCCCTGTATGGGACTAGTACCCTCTCCCATCCGACTCCCTTTGAGTCTATCTGCAAGGCGGGGTGTCGAACAAAGGGTCTTATTTCTGGAATCTATTCACTCTTAAATGACCTTTCTCTAGATGAACCTGTAGCTAAATAACTACATGAAGAAGTGGGAGAACTATGTGGGTAGGCCTATTCCCTATTCAAACTGGCAGCACATCTGGAAGGCGGCAGCTAGGTCGTCGGTTTGCGTTGCCCAGAAGGAGAACTTGTATAAAGTTCTCCTCTTTTGGTACCACACGCCTGATATCCTCCACAAGTGGTTCCCCCAATCCTCTCCTAACTTTTGGAGATGTCGGGCTGCGGTGGGGACTCTTCCCCATATCTTCTGGGACTGCCCCGCCTTGCGGACGTTCTGGCTTCAGGTCAGGGATTTATTGGGGGACATTCTGGGGGTGGATGTTCCGCTTGATCCAATGATATACTTGCTCAATGGGCCGGTGGAGAACCTTTCCAGGGGCAGAGCTAGACTCATGTTGCACATCCTCACGGCAGCCAGATGCCTGATAGCAAATAGATGGAAACAAACTGCCCCCCCTGGGACATCTGATTTGATCCATAGGGTGAAGGAGGTACGCCGAATGGAACACCTGACGGCCTCCTTACACGATAAGCTAGACATCTTTGACAGGACATGGTCTTTATGGGACACATATTGGATTATTAACCCCTCTAGGAGTTCTATACAGAATGGCCGTTAATGACCTTAGACCCCCTCCCCTTACTCCCCCCCCCCCCACCTCTCTCCCTTGTTATACCTCTCCCTTGTCTGTTTGTCTTGTTTTGTCCGGTCTTTTCTTGTTTCTTAATTTAATGATCTATATGTTTCTTATTCTAGATTTTGAGGATTGCAGATTTTTATGTCTCTATGTTTTGATGTGGCAATAGCCTACGAATATCTTCTATGTTTTGATCAATCTTAGATCATTTTTTGTGAGCTACTGCAGTAGCAATCTTTCATGGCTTTAATTGTATGTTACCTGTTTATACGAAAAATTGTGATAAACTTTCAATTGGAAAAAAAAAAAAAAGGGGTTTTCTCACGACAAAGAGTAGCTTTCAACTTGTAAGGAAGGGTAAATGAAGACTTTTTCCAAATGTATTGCTTTGTTTATTTTGGAGATTAGAGATTTTATCTGCTCCGAGTGCACACAGGTTTCTCTGTTAGGATGCGTTCACACAGCAAAGACCGAATACCGGTTGGATTTTCCCACCGGTATTTTGTCTTTTTTTGGAACGTAGGGGGACGGCTTTTGTCTGCAGTTTGCAGATTTAACCCCTTAGCGACCACCGACCATCTTTTGACGTCACTGCAGACATTGGGGAAACCTCCGCTTCCCGGCACTTAACCCTTTGATTGCTGTGGTTCATGACCGCAGCATAATCAAAGGGCTTTCCCCTGTTCTTTCTGGTGACCCGATAGAGCCCGGGGAATGGCTGCATAGTCAGCCATGGGGACCTAGAGTATCCTCAGGGCTGTCTGTGTAAAAGCCAGCGATCAGGGCAGACTGTGTGCTGCCCTGACTGCTGCCTGTGTCAAACTGACACAGATTATAATGCACTATCATATATGAATATTCTAATACATTATTAAGTGTAAAAAAAAAAAGAAAAATGCAAAATAGTTATCCCTTCATGTGATTTAAAAAAAAGTAAAAAACATAAAAAGTGAAGAAAAAAATAAAATAAATCAAAATATTTAATAAAAAATAATTATGCAAACACACACACAGACACACAAAAGTACACATATTAGGTATCCACATGACCGTAATAACCTGTAGAATTAATCTAACAAGTTATTAAGTGTGAAATGTAAATGGTTTAAAAAAAAAAATAAAAAAAAAAAAAAGTGAACTTAAACTTTTCCCCCAAAAAGTACAACTTGTCCCACATAAAATCAGGCCTCAAAAAACTGCGTTATTGAAAAAATAAAAAAGTTACAACTGTTGAAACTCAAGAAGGCAAAAACTAAAAAAAATGTTCCGGTCATTAACTACTTTCCAGGCGTTTGGCTTAAGGGGTGAAGCCCTCCCCCTTTGCACCCACATGTTCATGTTGTGCCCGAAAAACCGGGCGGAAGAATGAACATGTTCTAAGTTTTTAGGAATCTGTTGGTGTAAAAAAAACGTCCGGCGGAAACTCCTTGCAGTGGGGACTGCTGAAGGATTTTCTATTTAAGTCAATGTAAAAGGTTGACAGTCACTTTACAGATGGTTCTGAAATCCAAAAACTGTCTCTAGAACCAACTGAAAACCTGTGCGGTAAGGGCAAGCCCTTACTGTGCCGCTCTTCCCTTCTCTCTCTGCTCTTTGTCTTATCTGAGAGCAGGGAGTGACGTGACCACAGGTCGGCACACAGAACAGACACTGCAGCTTGAGAGCAGAGTCTGTTATGTCTAACAAACAAAGGAGACTAATTACTTTTGTTTACTTTGAGCTCTGCACCTCTCTACTCTATAGATAAGCTCTCCTGCTCTCATGTCAGTGCAATTAGAAGAGCTGTGAATATGGAGCTGATATGCTAATCACTGCTATAGAACTACCCACAGCCTGACCAGGAAGAATGAATCTGAAGATGCTTTTGGCTCTGTGAAACAAAATGGTGAGATAATCCTTTTAAGAGGCTGCGGCGATCCTGGCATCTAAATGAATGAGAAACAGCGCTGTGCAACACTCCTGGGCCCGACTGCACCCCACAACAAGATAATGGGGTGCGAGTGGTTGCCATAGCAAGCAGAAGTCTAATGAAGAAAAAAACTTTGAGATTCTTAGTTCACACGTTTTGATCAAAAGATGCTTATGCCACCCCCGGCTTACAACGGGATCTCAAGGCGGGTGGTCCTACTCTATCCTTACCTCTCAATAGAGCCAAATTCAGACTTGTCTTTGGGCCAACCGGCCTCCATAATCCAGAGAGAAAAATAAAAAAAAGGCACCAACCTTGCACGCATACTGCACTAATATAACAGCCTGTGGAGGTGGGCGGGGTGCAAGAGACCAAAATGGAGGAATCCATTCCTCCCTCTATAAATTAAAAGCAATATATGCCAAATACAACGTATAGTTCTGCACAAAAAAACATTTCTGAAAAACACAATGTGAACCTGGGTGCCACTGGCTTGACTGCGACATATATATATATATATATACACACGCATTCCAATACCAGTGGCACACCAACTGCTAAAAGGGCTATCAAACAATACATGGAAATCCCACCTCCACAGGTTGCTATATCAGTGCAGTATGCTTGCAAGGTTGGTGCCTTTTTTTATTTTTCTCTCTGGATTATGGAGGTCGGTTGACCCAATGAGAAGTCTGAATTTGGCTCTAGTGAGAGGTAAAGATAGAGTAGGACCACCCGCCTTGAGATCCCGTTGTAAGCCGGGGGTGGCATAAGCATTTTTTGATCAAAACGTGTGAACTAAGAATCTCAAAGTTTTTTTCATGTATTATAGATAGCCTAAATGCTTCTTTAGGGATTTTTAGAAGGCTAATGAAGGCCTCCGTAGCTGCCATGTCACTACTCCTAGTACCCTCTGCCCTAGGCAGGAGGTAATAGCAGAGCAGAGCCATCTCTGTACCTCTTTCTGCCATACCATAATGTTGCAGAACAGTGTACAAGCAATAGCTCTATACTGTGTTAAAGTAATGACCCCGTTCTAGGTCAAATCATTCCCAACAAACCAGGTCTAATTCTCAGGAGAGCACCGAATCTTAAGGGAATACTAGCTCCCAGTAAAATCAGGACCCCTATTTCCAACAGTGGGGATGCAACAGAGCCCAACGGTAGTTCTTCTTGTAATTCTAGAGGATGTCTTTGTTGTAACAGTATTATCAACACTTATGTCATTACATCTTGTGTAACCAAAGAAGAACACACAATCAAATTTCCCTTATCATGCAAATCCCAGTACGTTATATATGTGATACAGTGCACCTGCAACTTACAGTATGTGGGTCGCACGACCTGCCCGTTGAGGGTTAGACTGAATGGACACAGGTGCAGTATAAAAAAAGGAGACATGAAGCAGAGTGTAGCTAAATATTCTAACGAAATACACCCGCGCAATTTTTCAGATTTATCTATTATTCCAACTGATATGATCCATCCTGAAGGTTCAAACAGATTCCAACAGCTCCAGAGACGCGAGTTATACTGGATATATCGTCTTAAGACCATACATCCACAAGGACTCAACGATATCGTTGAATTAATCCGATGATTTAAATTTCTTTCACAACAAATCTATATATTGTATGAGTCTTCAAATAACACCTATATATTCATTCAACATAGAAACGAGCAAAAACATCTTTTGAACATCTAAATTTGTAACATCTGAGTCAATTGGTTACATACATATATTACCAGTACAACAATATGTCCTCTTTGGCCGTGTTCACACGGCTTATTCAAGCCGTAATTGCGGGACGGATTTCGCCCGCAGTTACGGCTTGAATAAGGGGCGGGGGCGCTGCCTGCTGGCCCCATAGACATTGCATTATTCACGGCGCGTACACGCCGTAAATAATGTGCATGTCACCTTCTCCCCCCGCGGCGGATTCTCTATGAGAACTGTGGATTACCGTAGTTACTGGGACGGATTGGTACTGCAGCGCAAATCCGGCGCGCAGTACGGCTCCAATCAGTCCCAAAATAAGCCGTGTGAACGAGGCCTTTTTCTGAATACTTTGGTCTTTAGTCTTAGTAGCAACTAAGGGCGACATGTATGAATTCGAATGCGTATTTTTTTTGTTACTTGGCGCCGAAATTCCAGTTCTAAATAGATAGAGAAGAGTGTAGAATACGACAGTATGAAGATTTTTGGCGCATTACATAGCTTAATGCGCCAAACTTTGTATGGGCATAGAGTGTAATGCGCCAAACTTGGCGCATTAAGCTCTATGTAATGCGCCAAAAATCTGTCGTGTTCTACACTCTTCTATATCTATTTAGAACTGTGGTGTCGGCGCCAAGTAAAAAAAAAAGAATGCATTTGAATTCATACATGTCGCTCTCTTAATGTTTCAATGAGATTCTGAGAGTGTAGAATACGACATATTTTTGGCGCATTACATAGAGTTTAGTGCGCCAAGTTTGGCGCGTTACACTCTATGCCCATACAAAGTTTGGCGCATTAAGCTCTATGTAATGCGGCAAAAATCTTCATACTGTCGTATTCTACACTCTTCTATATCTATTTGGAACTGGAGTGCCGGCGCCAAGTACAAAAAAATACGCATTCGAATTCATACATGTCGCCCCAAGTATATATGTTTCCACCACGCAGGGGATCATTACAAACAGATCATTATGTAAAAATATCAATCTAATGTCATTACATGCATGGCCATTTCTTTCACACTGTTCATTCCACCGGGGTTTGACATGCATTCATTCAGGTAATTAGAATTTTTTCCATTCCATGCTGCACCCGTTCTCTGGAACGTCCTACCACGTACCATCAGGCACAATCCCAGCCTTCGTAGTTTTAAGAGTGTCCTGAAAACACATCTTCTCAGGCAGGCCTACCAAAACCACTAATTGCTAACCCCCACCTATCACACACACTTCTGTCACTCCCTACACTAGGGCACCCACAGGCACTTATCTGTATATAGATGTACAGTCATGGTGGCAGGTTCACCAAATTTTTATGTAAACCTCCCCATATTTATAAAGCATGGCTGGGCCATTGTAAATTTAGCACTTCTCCCCCTTTGTTTCCTCCAGGCACCCTCTTAGATTGTAAGCTCTTGCGAGCAGGACCCTCACACCTTGTGTCTCACCTGTAAGTAGCTTTCACTGTGTAATGTATTTCTTTTGTCTGTACTTGCACCCTCTACATTGTAAAGTGCTGCGAAATATGTTGGCGCTATATAAATAAAGATTATTATTATTATTATATTATAGGCGGCTTTGTTCTGGCTATCTATTGGTTATAGTTTTTTTTTCATTGTTTACACATTGCCAGCACACATTTCTAATTTAAGGCTATGTCCACACTGCACATGATTACGATCGTATCTCCGGCGCTTTTCGTTTTTTAAAAGCGCCGCAATACGATCGTCAGTGTGGTGCCATAGACGACAATAGAAAAGACGAGTTGCTGTCTACACAGCTCGTCTTTTCTCTGCCTGTCTTTCGGCAGCGGCGTATTATATAACATGTTGTATAATACGCCGGTGCTTCTCGTCTTCTTGACGTCTTCCCATACAATGCTATTGTATGGGGGGCGTCGGGAAAACGAGAAGCGGCCGCGGCTTTTGCACAAAGCGTGACAAAAGCCGCGGTCCTGCATCAGAGAAAAAACGGCCCTTAAAGCGGCCGTTCTTTCTCTGATGCAGTGTAGACATAGCCTAATGATCATTTTTCTTTGGTCAATAGGGACAACCTAGCGTTGTCTTATTTCCATTTGTTTTTTTCTTTTATTTCCCTTTTATGTTTCACACACATTTTTATGGCTATCATTACATTTTTTGCCAATTATAGTTTTCATATTTGAATTGGACCTTTATTATTATATCCTTTGGAGCCATTGTCTTCAGTAGTAAACATGGTTTTTTTATTTTTATTTGTCAGTTGAAGTCCTTGGTTTCCAAAGTGCATCGATATTTGTTAAACATATACTCTCACAGGCCACTTTATTAGGTACACCATGCTAGTAACGGGTTGGACCCCCTTTTGCCTTCAGAACTGCCTCAATTCTTCGTGGCATAGATTCAACAAGGTGTTGCAACGATGCTCAATTGGTACCAAGGGGCCCAAAGAGTGCCAAGAAAATATTCCCCACACCGTGACACCACCACCGCCAGCCTGTACCGTTGAGGCAAGGCAGGATGGATCCATGCTTTCGTGTTGTTGACGCCAAAGTCTGACCCTACCATCGGAATGTCGCAGCAGAAATCGGACCAGGCAACGTTTTTCCAATCTTCTACTGTCCAATTTCGATGAGCTTGGGCAAATTGGAGCCTCAGTTTCCTGTTCTTAGCTGAAAGGAGTGGCACCCGTGTGGTCTTCTGCTGCTGTAGCCCATCTGCCTCAAAGTAGGCCGTACTGTGCGTTCAGAGATGCTCTTCTGCCTACCTTGGTTGTAACGGGTGGCTATTTGAGTCACTGTTGCCTTTCTATCAGCTCGAACCAGTCTGCCCATTCTCCTTTGACCTCTGGCATTAACAAGGCATTTCCGCCCACAGGACTGCCACTCACTGGATGTTTTTTCTTTTTCGGACCATTCTCTGTAAACCCTAGAGATGGTTGTGCGTGAAAATCCCAGGAGATCAGCAGTTTCTGAAATACTCAGACCAGCCCTTCTGGCACCAACAACCATGCCACGTTCAAAGGCACTCAAATCACCTTTCTTCTCCATACTGATGCTCGATTTGAACTGCAGGAGATTGTCTTGACCATGTCTACATGCCTAAATGCACTGAGTTGCCGCCATGTGATTGGCTGATTAGAAATTAAGTGTTAACGAGCAGTTGGACAGGTGTACCTAATAAAGTGGCCGGTGAGTGTACATCGACATTGTGAACTTTCTCTGTTTCTCGGGTACCCACTAGTATCGGGATTGACCAACATACAGTCTCATTTTTAACCGGCATCACATTTGTCAGCTACAACCTACTAATTTCAGCGTATGGTTTTCATGGCGACATTGATATCCGCCAAATTGTGTTAAGTACAATACTACGAGCGTTCGCTACTGGGAGAGCTCATTAATATTACGTACGACCCACTTACAATCCAACATATGATGAACATCATACCTGTCAGTTGCAACTTGTGACCCTCATAGCTGTACCGACATCTGTTTAATAATGTATCCTACGGAAGTGTGAGCTCTCTCTGAGCGCTCACGAGTGATATGAATGACTGTCTGACATTTCAACACGTGATCGGCTCTACACCTGCCATGTAGTCCTAAACCAGTCTTACATAGTGTACTGCAAATCCAGAGTCATAGTTCTTTCATTACACTGTACTGTTACATCGATTTTAAGCCATATCATAGATTATACACGGCTACTCTTAGCAAGATATTTACTATGTGCAATCTCTGCAGGGGTATCAATACCCGCGAGACGTGCACCAAACATACGGGATCGTCTTCCGCTTACCGGGAAGATTCACCATTGATTGACAGATCTTCTGTCCATCCACAGCCAGCGTTATTTTGTATCAGTATCCTGGTTTTGTAACAACCCCGCTATTTAGTTTAAAATATGCTAATTGTCACCCCTGATCTTGTTGCTTCCTATATAAATCAAACTACAGCGTGCACTACTATACCTCTGATGAAGCGTGTGTTTGCCACGCGAAACGCGTCGGGCCTTATTCATAATAATTTGTTTTAACTTGTGAGATTAAATGTCTCTTTTTTAAATAAATTATATTATTTTTCGTATATATTCCTACTCTTTTGGCACGTTTTTAACGCATATGTGCGCCGAAGTCCTTTTTTGCCTACATTGTTTTATATAACCACCACGTTAGTGCTCTACACGTGGAAACCAAGGACGCTGAGCAGCCGTATGTCATTAGCTCCAAACGGAGCCTGTATGCCTGTACGAGAGTTGTGCCTCGGATTTTAAAGCACAACGGTAAAAGGTAAGCAGACTTATCTTTATACAGTCAAACTGCTCTAACATATTTCACTATTGTGCGCTTGTCTGCCTCCCCTTTTCTGTGTTAAAGTAACCTAGGGGTAAAATAAATAAATAAATAAATAAATAAATAAAATAAAAGAAAAATTAATGTTCAAAATATCCCCTATTTTACAAATAAAGAAAAGCTACACATAATTGGTATCACCACATCCAATCTACTCAAATATAACATCATGTATCCTGTACAGTGAGCACCAAAGAAAAATAATAAATTTTTTGGTCATTTTTTGTTCTTTCACTTTAGATAAGTAAAAGAAACTTGCTGGTAATAAAGGCAGTTTAATTGGAGCGCAATTAAAACTGCACCAAAACTGCGCTGTGTGAAAGCGTCCTGTGACAAATAGAAGTGGATCAGGGGAAATTTTTAATGTACACCCTTCGTACTTGAAACACCTTTCTGATCAATTTAGACAACTGAAAGAAGCTTGCTGGTAATGAAGGCAGTTAGGGTGCTTTCACACAGCGCAGTTTTGGTGCAGTTTTAACTGCGCTCCAATTAGACTGCCTTTATTACCAGCAGCTTTTTTCAGTTGTCTAAATTGTTCAGAAAGGTGTTTCAAGTAAGTCATCAAGGACTGTGTTTGAAGTCTTGTGGATACAAACACACTAATTGAGTCATCACTTTCCAAACAGTTTAGATAAGTGAAAGAAGCTTGCTGGTAATAAAGGGTGATAATTTGAGTGCAGTTAAAACTGCACCAAAAATGCGCGGTAAATTTTTTAATGTACACCCTTCGTACATTAAGCACTTTTATGAAAAAATTATAAAAGAGAAAGAAACATTCTGGTAATAAATGTAGTTTAATTAGAGCACAGTTAAGGTGCGTTCACACGGTGCAGTTTTGGTGCAGTTTTACCTGCGCTCCAATTAAACTGCCTTTATCACCAGCAGCTTCTTTCACTTATCTAAACTGTTTGGAAAGTGAGTAATCTATTAGTGTTTGTATCCACAAGACTTCACACACTGTCATTGATGACTTACTTGAAACACCTTGCTGAACAATGTAGACAACTGAAAGAAGCTGCTGGTAATAAAGGCAGTTTAATAGGAGCACAGTTAGAGTGCTTAAACACGGCACAGTTTTTGTCCAGTCTTAACTGTGCTCCAATTAAACTGCCTTTTTTAGCAGCAAGCTTCTTTCAATTGTCTAAATTGTTCAGAAAAGAGTTTCAAGTCAGTAATCAATGACTGTGTGTGACGTCTTGTGGATACAACTTTATTAGCGCTAAAATCCGTAAAACGACTACAAGATCACATATAAATGCAATGATGTGCTTTATTTTCCCTTTTGTAGGGCGGAGTTACATCCAATGGCTTAATTTATGCAGACATTAAAAAACAGGCTTAAAGACAAGCAAAAATAACGCGCCAAAAAAACGCGGCAAGAAAGAGAAAGGAAGCTTGTCTTCTGAAACGTCGCTAAGATGTGCAGTGTTTCTTTTCAGCTCTGTTGAGAGTCCGGCCTCTGCCCAGTGGCGTAGCTACAGGGGTCGCAGCGGTCGCACTTGCGACCGGGCCCCTGAGCAAAGGGGGCCCCGCTCGCCACCCGCTGCATCGCTGGCTCACATAGAGCCCGCTACGCAGCGATTGCCGCCTGCGCGGTGCAGGCGGCGATGAAGCTACGTGGCCTGCATACACCGATACCGGCCGCTTAGTACAGTGAAGGCCGCGGCGCGATGAGATCATCTCATCGCACGGCTGCCTCCTCGGCCGCACACGCGTCATAGGCTGTACGGCCGAGGAGCGTCCCTGCGGGACGCCGCCAGTGCCGGGACGCTCCTCGGCCGCACAGCCTATGATGACTGTGCGGCCGAGGAGGCCGCCGCGCAATGAGATGATCTCATCGCGCCGCAGCCTTCACTGTACTAAGCGGCCGGTATCACCTCCGCCTGCACCGCGCAGGCGGCAATCGCTGCATAGCGGCCGGGAAGTTAAGGTAAGTATTAGTGTTATTAATTTCTGCTACCTGCCTGTACCTCACTATATACCTGCCTGCCTGTACCTCACTATATACCTGCCTGCCTGTACCACACTATACCTGCCTGCCTGTACCACACTATATATCTGCCTGCCTGTACCTCACTATATACCTGCCTGCCTGTACCACACTATATACCTGCCTGTACCTCACTATATACCTGCCTGCCTGTACCACACTATATACCTGCCTGCCTGTACCACACTATACCTGCCTGTACCTCACTATATACCTGCCTGCCTGTACCTCACTATATACCTGCCTGCCTGTACCACACTATATACCTGCCTGCCTGCCTGTACCACACTATATACCTGCCTGTACCTCACTATATACCTGCCTGCCTGTACCTCACTATATACCTACCTGCCTGTACCACACTATATACCTGCCTGCCTGTACCTCACTATATACCTGCCTGTACCTCACTATATACCTGCCTGTACCTCACTATATATAGTGAGGTACCTGCCTGTGCCTGTGTCTGCCTGTACCTATCTATATACCTGCCTGTGTCTGCCTATACCTATCTATATACCTGCTTGTACCTATCTATTTACCTGCCTGTACCTATCTATATATATACCTGCCTGTGGGGAGCTGTACCTATCTATATACCTGCCTATGGGGACCTATAGTGGTAGGGGGCCCCGAGCTGAGGTTTTGCACCCGGGCCCCTGAGTCTCTAGCTACGCCCCTGCCGCTGAGGACCCACCATCTTCATCGCTCCACGTGGGAGACTGAATGAAGAGGACTAGGCCAGCTTTAACGTGTGGCAGGTTTTTACCACTCTGTATCTCCATATGTTTATCAAACAAACATGTTGTATCAACTTGTTGGTATGTTGAAGAAACAATGAAAGTATGTTGATGAAATAATACAAGGCTTTGAAGGCTTTTTTCTAATATATACTTAGGGTGCTTTCACACAGCGCAGTTTTGGTGCAGTTTTAACTGCGCTCCGATTAAACTGCCTTTATTAGCAGCAAGCTTCTTTCAGTCGTCTAAATTGTTCAGAAAGGTGTTTCAAGTAAGTCATCAATGACTGTGTGTGAAGTCTTGTAGGTTAGGGTGCTTTCACACAGCGCATTTTTGGTGCAGTTTTAACTGCGCTCCATTTAAACTGCCTTTATTACCAGCAAGCTTCTTTCAGTCGTCTAAATTGTTCAGAAAGGTGTTTCAAGCAAGTCATCAATGACTGTGTGTGAAGACTTGTGGATACAAACACACTGATTGATTACTCACTCTCCAAACAGTTTAGATAAGTGAAAGAAGCTTGCTGGTAATAAAGGCAGTTTAATTGGAGAGCAGTTAAAACTGCACCAAAACTGCGCTGTGTGAAAGCGCCCATAGCCTTAGGAGCCTGAGTAATAGCGCTATTTTTTGTTTTGATAAAATGATTGACACCATGTTGGAGACCTGATGGACCCCATTATAGTGATCGGTGTCCGTCCAGTGCCGCTGGTGTCTGTCTCTAAACGGATTCAGCACTGCTGTTGATTTCCATTTTCTGTTCCTATGACGGAGCCTAAGGCTATATCCCCTTCTGTAATAGATGTGAATACATGATGTCCAACATATAAGCAACACACTAATGCAGCCTACTATATTACATATATTTGTATGCCACATATATTTGTCGTTTATGTTGTATTACATGAAGTGGATAGAATTTTGTCTATATGTTCCCTGATGAACCCCAGTAACCATATGGGGGGAAAACGTGTAGGACAGAGGATATTATTATTTGGACATAATATTGTGACTATCTCTTTGTGACAAGGTATTTGTATATTGTGGATGCGTATCGTTGATGCATATAGACCCTCTTTATAAGAATGGTCTAAAAATAAGAATTGTAGAGTATTGGATTTATAGTTTTTGTTAAAATCGTTTTCAATCATCTAGGTGATATTTAGGATCCTGATGGGGCCGCCCTTATCGGGGCGGTTACTCCACTTTTGATAGGTAGGCTTTGTAAGATTTATAGGAGTATATTTTTTTATTATCTATTTATTAAAGGTTAAGTTTTAGGGATAAGCATTGGTAGACCCTATGAGAAGTCTGAATTTGACTCTAGTGAGAGGTAAGAATACAGTAGGACCACCCGCCTTGAGATCCCGTTGTAAGCCGGGGGTGGCTTAAGCATTTTTTGATCAAAACGTGTGAACTAAGAATCTCAAAGCTTTTTCATGTATTGTAGATAGCATAAATGCTTCTTTAGAGCCTGCCACAGCTGTAAGCGTAATCACTCTATTTTGATATTGTTTGTATCATTGTTTACTTAATAAATCTTGTTGAAATATGAAAAAAAAATTAAAAAAAATGCTTCTTTAGAGGTTTCCATGTATTGTATAGCCCTTTTAGCTGATGGTGTGCCACTTGTATTGGAGTGCGTATATATATATATATATATATATATATATATATATATATATATATATATATATATGCCGCAGCCAAGCCAGTGGCACCCAGGTTAACATTGTGTTTTTCAGAAATGTTTTTTTGTGCAGAACCATACGTTGTATTTGGCATATATTGCTTTTAAACTATATAGGGAGGAATAGATGCCTCCATTTTGGTCTCTTGCACCCCACCCACCTCCACAGGCTGTTATATCAGTGCAGTATGCTTGCAGAGTTGGTGCTTTTTTTATTTTTCTCTCTGGATTATGGAGGTCGGTTGGCCCAATGAGAAGTCTGAATTTGACTCTAGTGAGAGGTAAGAATACAGTAGGACCACCCGCCTTGAGATCCCGTTGTAAGCCGGGGGTGGCTTAAGCATTTTTTGATCAAAACGTGTGAACTAAGAATCTCAAAGTTTTTTCCAGCATTGGTAGATAACGCCATTTTTGTTTTGTATGTATATCCCCCTCTGTAAATTAGGAAAAGGCCATCTACCATATAAGTGACCTCCGCAAGAAGTCGTGTCTCTCATGACCTCTCTTAAGGTTTTCTTGAAAGATTACATAACAGGAATAGCTACAGGGATCTGCTCTGGGGCAAATAGCTGCACATGTCCATCATTGCTACACGTTCCTGTCCCCTCTAAGTTGTGACGTTACCTTCTTGCCACGTCCCTGCAGGAGGTGAGAGGTGAGAGCTGGCTCACGGTTACAGGTTTTTCAAGAATAGTGAGTTTGGGCGGAGTATGCGGAAATGGTGCCCCCTTTATGTAGGAGTACAGGTGGCCATACAACAGTCATTTCAGGTGCCTACAGTGTTCTAGCAGATAGCGAGAGATTCCAGTTATACCTTTACCAGTCAGATATGTGGACGGACCAGAAAGTCCAGAAATCTGTGCTGTGCAAAGACCATAAAGGAAATTGTGGAATGTTATCTGAGCAGGTGTAGTACAATAGTCAGGTATTTACTAGCCACTTTCACAGGGCTTGTGTGTGGCATGAATGACAGCAGAGGCGGCAAGAACTTAAGGCCAAATGCTATACTATGAGATAGCCCGCCCCAAGGGCAACAACTGCTATATACATGCAATACTCACAAAAACTCAGGGATATTTGGCTTTTGGTTGAAATTTCAGGAAGAACATAACATTTCTTAAAAAAATTTTTTTAAAGGAACTAAATGAGCCGATCTCTTATCTTTAGATGCATATGTCCAAATGTTCAATGTTCTAGTACTTTTTGCACAACTTGCTGATCTCTAAGGCCATGTTCACACGGTGTAATTGCGGGGAGTAATTACGCCCCGCAATTACGCCGTGTGGACGGGGGCGGGGGGCGGGGGGGCGGCACCTCGCCGGCCCATAGACTATCATTACTAGCGTCGCGTATACGCCGCTAGTAAATGACATGTCACTTATCTCCCCCCGCGGCGCCGAGCAGGGAGAGGAGACGTAATCCATAGTTGTCTATGAGAACGGTAGATTACCGTAATGACTGGGACGTATTCCAGCCCATAATTCGCGCAGTATGGCGCGTAATTACGGACTGAAATACGTCCCATTTTAAGCCGTGTGAACATAGCCTAACAAGGAGCTTAATGGCAAAATTCACGACAGGTGTTTGATTCGTGAATCGCCCAATACACTTATGGGATCAATTTGAATTGGATTTAAACAGTCCTCCTCATCCTGCTGTTCACATATTGACATCATGAGACCAAGACAACACCTTACAATTGATCTACAGTATCTTGTCATTGCGAGGGTTCAAGTTGGACACTCAGACGGAAGTGGCTACTGAGCTTAGAGTGTCACAGAGTGTCATCAGCAGGTTGTATCAGAGATACAGAGAGACTGGAAGAATCACAGAAAGGCAAAGAGGTGGACGTCCTTTGTCTCCATTAAACACTGATGACTGCTTCATTGTAAGCAATGCCCTGTGGAACCGGATGATGAATGCCGCACAACTCCACACGTTTAATTTTCAAGAAATTTTATGTTCATCCTAAAATTTCAACCAACGGCCAAATATCCTTAAAGGGGTTGTCTCACTGCAAGGATTTATTTTTATGTTAAAGGTCTTACAAAAAACAAGTCACTTTGCAATATGTGTCCATTAACAGTGTCCTACCTATTCCTAGATATCCCCTCTTGTATGGGCTGCATGAGCTCCTCAGGTCACTATAGATACAGACCTTTTCGGTCTCTCCTGATAGGCTGCCAGCACTGGTCGCTATAGCTACAGACCTGTTTAATCTCTCCTGATAGGCTGCCAGCACTGGTCGCTATAGCTACATTCCTGTTCAATCTCTCCTGATAGGCTGCCAGCACTGGTGGCTATAGCTACAGACCTGTTTAATCTCTCCTGATACGCTGCCAGCACTGGTCGCTATAGCTACAGACCTGTTTAATCTCTCCTGATAGGCTGCCAGCACTGGTCGCTATAGCTACAGACCTGGCTTCTACTGCAGCCTAGTAGAAGCCAGTGAACACGCCCCTGAATTCAAAATGAAACCAAGAAAACAGGACTGAGGTAAGATGAATCAATGTAGTGAGACAACCCCTTTAACTTTTTGTGAGTAGTGTATATTCATGCTCCCATTACAGCTTTTTGATTTGAGTGTAAAATGCACAATAGACGGTGAGCATTGTCCCTCTCCCTCCGGGCCTGGTACCAGCCACATCACCCTGCACATCTCTATACAGTACTTCAGTGTGGGCACTGGATCCAACAGGAGTGGCAACCATGAGTTTGGTAAACCAGGAGCAGCTGAGCCAAACACCCAGGTTTGTGTAGCACTACACCTCTGAGTACAGGACACAGTGGAGTGAGTTTGGATGAGACGGTTTCCTTCTCACCTCCTGTCCATATCAAGTTGTACATTCCCATACAGTGCTTTAATGTCGCAGGTATCCATTGGGATCAAGGGCATAACTGGAATTCATAGGGCCCCATAGCAAAATGAGAAGGGGCACCACCAAAAACAGCAGCATAAGTAGTAATAATTAATGGTATAAATAATACCACCATATATCAGGGATCCCAAATGGTAGTGCTGGAGAGTAGAAAGCCACCGACTATTTGTTCCCTACAAAAAGGAACTACACTCACCGGCCACTTGTATTAGGTACCTGTCCAACGCTCTTTTAACACTTAATTTCTAATCAGCCAATAACGGGGGGAAAACTCAGTGCTTTTGGGCTGTAGAAAAGGGTCAAGACAACTCCTCCCTTTTCAAACCGAGCATCAGTATGGGAAAAAAAGGTGTTTTGGTGCTTTAAAAAGGATGGTTTTTTGGTGCCAAAAGGGGCTGGTCTGAGTATTTCAAAAAACTGTGATCCCGGGGTTTTTTTCACCCCAAAAACCCAATCGGGTTTACCATAGAATGGCCCAAAAAAAGAAAAAAACCCGTGGGGCGTCCTGGGGGCCAAAATGTTTGTTTGATGCAAGGTCAAAGGAAAAAATGGGCGGGGATGGTTCGAGCTGATAGAAAGGAAACAGGATAAATAGCCCCCCTTTACCCAAAGGGAAAGGCAGAAGAGATTCTGAAGACAGTCGGCGAACTTTGGGCAGATGGGGCACAGCAGCAGAAGCCACCACCGGGGTGCCACTCCTTTCACTTGAAACAGGAAACTGAGGTTTTCCAAATTTGCCCAAGCTCATCTTTTTTGGGGGACAGAAAAGATTGGAAAAAATTTGGGCCTGGTCTGATGAGTCTCGTTTTTTCTGCTGCGCATTGGGTGGTAGGGTCGAATTTGGCGTTTCAAAACTTTGGAAAGCTGGATCCACCTCCTTTGGTTCAACGTTCAGGTGGTGGGGGGGGTGGTTTGTCGGGTTTTGTGGGGAAGATTTTTTTTGGCACTTTTTGGGGCCCCTTTTGGTACCAATTGAGATCTTTTTGAAACCCACCTTGTGGAATCTATCCCAAAGAATTGAGGCAGTTTCTGAAGGCAAAAGGGGGGTCCAACCCGTTACTTAAGCAGGGTGTAACCTAATAAAGTGGCCGGGTGGGAGTGTATTTTCTGGCTAGGGGGGGGGCCCCCCTCAACTTCTGGGCCCCAAAGCAGCCGCTATGGCTAAAGTTTTCACAGTATCCCAACAGACACTGCGGCAGAACCACAGGAAATGAAAAGGTATTTTGCCACCTTGCAAGGTCCAATGTGGAGATTGGCTCGTAGCTCGCTCTGTAAATGGGGATAGGGTCGTGCTGGCGCAGCTCTCCCCCATTCATATTTGTGATTATAGTCAAGCATATATGCCCAGCTATATTCAGAACTGCCATTAAAGAGAAAGGGAAGAACGATGCAAGCATGGCCTTCTCCCCGTTCTTGTATTGAGCTATGAGCTGGCCTCCACTAAGGAATATGCCAAGTCGCAAAACCCTTTTAAGGGTTAGAAAAGAAAAACTTTTCATATACATTTTTCCCTGACACATTTTATTGTATTGCTAATTTCCCCTGTAGTTGAGATGAACACTGAACATGTGAATACTTTCAAATTGTCCCACCAGTGGAGTTGATTCTTGGGGCCCACCAGTGGAGTTGATTCTTGGGGCCCACCAGTGGAGTTGATTCTTGGTCCACCAGTGAGTATTGCTTCCTGGGGCCCACAGTGGAGGTAGTTCTTGGGGCCACCAGGGAGTTGATTCTTGAGGGTCCATGAGTTGAGATATTCTTGGGAGCCCACAGTGGAGGTGATTCTTGGGGCCCACCAGTTGAGTGGATTCTTGGGCCCACCAGTGGGGTTGATGTCTTGGGGCCCACCAGTGGGGTTGAGTCTTGGGCCCACCAGTGGGTTGAGTCTTGGGGCCACCAGTGGGGTTGAGTATTGGGGCCCACCAGTGGAGATGATTCTTGGGGCCCCCAGTGGAGTTGATTCTTGGGGCCACCAGTGGAGTTGATTCTTGCGGCCCACTAGTGGATTTGTTTCTTCTTGCTCACGAGTGGAATTGTTTTTTGGGGCCCGCCAGTGCAGTTGATTTTTGGGGCCCACCATTGAGATTGAAACTTGGGGTTCACCAGTGGAGTTGATTCTTGGGGCTCACACTACAGCTACTGTACATGACTGAACATCTTGCACATGGCTCTTGTTTTCTGCTTCTTTTTTTCTGCCTTTCTCCCTGAAAAACAGCCCCAGGCCTGTTATTCTGAGAGGCCGACAATACCCAATGGCCCACCATCCGTTTTCCTTGTTACCCTGTGGGCCAGTCCAAGCCCCAGGCCTCCATATTCTTCAGGGTGTCCGGGTAACAGGTAACATATATCCAACAAGCCAGCTCACCACACATGAGCTATATGCTGGCTACATCAAAAGTAGGAAGTGGTCATAATAATGTGACTCAACTGTGTAAATGTATCTCCATGTATATATAATTTTCCATTCCGCTATATAAGCTCTACACCAAATTAGTAACACATTCCATTAAGCTTAGAGATATGTAGTTAAAGGGGTGCTCCCACAAGCGCACTTCCATTACTGTATGTTACAGAATGAGGAGGGCGGTGCTTGTGCCCATCCTCCCTATTAATTTCTATGGGAGTATAGAACTTCTATGGGAGTTCTATATCTGAAACTGCTAAGGAAATGATTGGAGCACCGCCCTCCTTAATCTCTCAGGTGGTCGGCTCATAGCTAGCTATGAGTTAACCTGCTGTGCATAAGTGCGCTTGTTGGAGGACCCCTTGATCTTTTTCTGTGAAAAGGGTCATTTATGGCAATATCAGAAAATGCAAAAGTATTTTCTGGTGATTATCCCCACCCATAAGAAATATATTAAGCATTTTTCTGGTGATAATCGTTATCTCTGTAGCCTGTAATTCCTGCCACGAGTGTGAGTAATGGTTATTTTGGATGATCTATTAGTGCTCTCTTTATTTGGGCTGTCAGTTTACGTGGACGGCCATGTCTTCATAGGTTAGCAGTTGTGCCATACTCCTTCCATTTATGGATGATGAATTGAACAGAGAGATGTTCAGAGCTTGGGATATTTTCAAAACCTAACCCTGCAATACACTTTGCCACAACTTTATCTCTGAGCTGTCTCATTTGTTCCTTGGTTTTCATGATACGTTGCCTTAGCCCTGCCCAGGAACACCCTCAAAATGCCCATCATCCCCCCCTTCACTGTTCATGCTCGCTCCAGAGTCTCCCCCCCTCCCTCCCGTCCACATGTCACTGTGTCGTTCGTCTCCCTATGCAGACATATTTTGTAAATATGTTTACATATCACAGCCCTGCATTCAGTCTAGACAATCTTCTATGAACTCTAAACACTGATCTCTTCTCTTCTCACAGCTGGAGGTTTGTTACAATTGAATCCAATCTTCTATGAACTCATCCAGAGCAGCACAGATCTGTCTCCGTTCTATGTTTACATGCAGGAGTATTTAGGCATTGAGGCACAATTCTGCGGTTTTCTGATTGTAGAAGCCCTGCAGTATGTTTCTACTGGCTGTGCAGAGTGAAATTGCTGTTGGTCCCTTACTTTTAGTGATAGAGGCAGCCTAATGCTCCTTCTATGTTTGCATTAGGCACCGACGCACAATTCTGCTGTTTTCTGATTGTAGAAGCAGCTGCAGTGCCTATGTGTTTCTGCTGGCTGTGCAGAGTGAAATTGTGCCGGTCCCTTACTTTGAGTGAGAGGCAAGAATGCGTGCTCCCGTGAATACGACCGGGGGCCGGACAGAATGTAAATTAGTAGAGCTGGCAGACAATGACATGAATGGAGGTGGGATCCAACCGGCACTGGGGAACTGTGTTTACAGAAAACGAAGATAAGGGAGACTGTGAAAACAAGACAGCTTTGCAAATGACATCCGATTGCAAAGTTGCTTGTTTTCACTGTCCCCTTATTCTGAAGACCATTTAATGAAATGATAAAATCCCTTTAAGCTAAGGATCAGGTAAAGGGAAAGAGAATAGAAAAAGTATATAAAAGTGATCAATGTTTGTGTTTGGTACAAATACTTGGTGCTGGTAAACATCCCTGCAGTAGAGCCAATAGGCTAATTAGACGCACAGGGCTGGTTAGATGAGCAACTCATCATCTTCTCACTCCTTTCTTAGGATAAAAGACCCCCATATGTGATAGTCAGAGAGTAAATATACATTTGATTTATAAGGTTAGGTGGAAAAATCAATTAAAGTCCATGTAACCTGAAGTCATCTGAAGCTGAACAGGGACAGGAGAAAGATAACAGATCCTCCTATGTCTGCACAATGTCAGTGTACCCCCCATACTGGATCCCTATCTTCTTCACATAGTCCGAGACTCCCATAGATAATAATAAGAGAGTGAATATGCTTTCTGATTTATAAAAGGGGTGATAAGAAACAAAAGTGCATGCTTCCCCTCACCTATGGTCTCATTTAAAGCCATGGGGCAGGAGGAGGATAACAGATCCTGCTCCTGTCCCTGCACACGGTCAGCATGCCCTCTATTGGGTCTCCACCTTCTCCTTCACATAGACTGAAGTGACAGCAACATCTATACGCAGCTTCTGCTTCTGCCTTCTCTATCTCAGCTTGATTGTGACTAGAACCATGATCTCAGTTATATTTTAAAGCCTGATTTAGAGCTTTTACTGACAAGGAAATATGAGATCCATCATGAATTACTGAAGTGCTCCTCAGCCAGGATATGTAATGATAATAATGATTTTAATATACGGGCAGTCCCCGGGTTATGAACGGGATAGGGACTGTAGGTTTGTTCTTAAGCTGAATTTGTATGTAAGTCGGAGCAGGTAGATTTATTACATGTAAGTCCAGCACAAAGAATTTGCTTTTGGTTTTGGATAGGGCAGGGAAGGGTTTTTACATTTCTTCTGCTGTCTGTGCCTCTGTTTAGAAGATTTCACCTCATTTTCACCTCATGTGCTACTGTGGCCTGCTGGAACTTGTTGTTCCACAGATACTATCTGCTGTGGAACATGGAACTACAAGTGCCAGCATGCCCCATAAGTCTCGGTTTGTAACTAGGGGACAGATGTAAGTCGGAACGTTGTAAGTCAGGGACTGCCTGTATTTGTGTCTGCCTTAATTCATTACATTATAATTACACCTGCAGAGTGTATAAATAACACCACCTTGAATCAACTTTACTTCTATTCAAGGTGTTATAATATGGTAAAAAATATACTGCTTAAAAGGGTTGTCTGCACGGACGTAACTATACCCATAGCGGCTGCTATGGGTCCCAGAGGCTGAGGAGGCTCTATTTCAGTAGAAGAACATTGTTCCTTTTTGTAGTTGGTGGCTTTCTTCTTTCCAGCTACTATTATGTGCATTCTCTGATATATGGCAGTACTATTTATACCTCTAATTATTGCTACTTATGCTGCTGCTTTAGCCTATTGTCATTAGGTAGTGGGGCCCCATCTAATTTAAGTATGGGGTCCTATGAATTCTAGTTACGCCACTGGTTGTCCGGCTTAGAAAATTACTATTCAAATATCCTATCATAACATTTTAAGTTATTAGATGGGGTTCACTGTTCCGGACCCTCATCTAGTAACCAGAATGTACATCACTAATCTACAACAAGAGTTTTGGAAGCCAGCTAAAGTACAAGCTCACCGACTCACCCCTCAAAGGGGTTACAAGACCAGAAAAATATGGCTACTTTCACCCAGCAACAGCACCACCCCTATACATGGGTTATGTCTGGTAATGCTTCTCAGCTCGACTAAAAATGTATTTTATCTTCCAGCTTGTTTTATAAAAAAAAAAACCTAAAAGCCCCCTAAACTGGAGCTAATATTTCTGGAGAATGAAGCAATGAGATAATTTCAGAAGAAAATACGATGACATTGTCATCCAACTATCTGACCAGGCATGGTTACTGATACGGCATAATTGGAGAGTAATTCTAAACAACCTGACCTCATATGAACTGCAGCTAAAATTTCTGCAACAATCAGGAACCGCAATGGGAACCACATTGATGCCAAGTTATAGTAATAATTATGATATCATATGAACTGCAGCTAAAATTTTTGCAACAATGTGGGACCACAATGGGAACCACACTGATGCCAAGTTACAGTAATAATTATATGAGATCAAATGAACTGCAACTAAAATTTTTGCAACAATGGGGGACCGCAATGGGAACCACAGCGATGCCAAGTTACAGTAATAGTGATATGAGACGATGGGAACCCATCCATACATATAACAATGGAAATCTGGCACAGAACTTATGCTTCTGGGAAGAGGTTATACATGATCTCATCTTTATTAAGGAAGGGGAGTGAGTTTGGATGATTACCAACTGCATGTCCTATAGCCCTTTCGGGCTTTTTCCTGTACCAGGGGCATAATTAGGGCTGTACAACAATGTCAGGACTAACCTTTTAAGCGATAAAATGAAATTAACTACTGCAAATAATAGCATAGCTACTTTCTCCTGAGTTATGATCAAGGTGTGGAAAAAAGGAATATATATCTGACCATCTTCACAAAAGAGAACTCACATAGAAGGTCTAGAAAATCACAGTTTTTTTTTTCACAAAAAGAACTACAATATAAGGCCTAGTTCAAATCTGCATTTGAGATTAGGTTCGGAATCTCCTACACAGAGGTGGAGCCTGATCCATTTAATGACGAATACCAACAGTGCCCGACTACAAGGGAGTCTGTCAGTTTTCCACAATGGTGTCTGCTTTGTGTTCTTCCATAGTTTTGAATGGTATCTGTAAAGGAGGCGCAGAACGGAACCTCCGTCCATTGTTTAAAATGACTAAAACTTAACTTTTATCATATTCACCTAAATAAATAAGTACACTCTAACTCATATCTAGTATATCTAAAACTCCCTAATGTTGATGCTCTGTGGGCCTACACAGCCCTGAAGACACCAGTTCTCTTTGCTGGATTCCCAGAAAATCCCTTTTTTTTTTAAAGTAGATGTTTGGATTTCTTTAGTTCTGATGATGTCCAGTTTGTCCATTTCTAAGGGAAGCTTGACAGATTGGATAACTCCCAGACTGACCATAACCTTCAATCAAGTCATTCTGAAAGAAGGCATCTTTCAGCGGCCAACAGGGAGATGTGTATAATCGAGCTGTGCACTTCTACAAAAAAAAAAAAAAAAAAGCACTAAAAACGCACTGTGTGAAAGCACCCTTAAATTATGAGATGGAAAAATCCATTTAATTGCAGAGCTAATTGTATATCCAATTAAGTGGTTACAAGTCTTACTACCTAAAAATGTAAAGTTCATAAGCCGGAGCCATAGATTAAAGAAATCCTTTACCGGTTATCTTTCCCACCTAAAAATTAAAACCTCCCCCTTCGGGAATGCATACAGTACTAAACCGCTCATCCACAAAGCAAACACAAGTTCCAAAAAGCACCCTAAATACTATTAAGGGGTCCTAAAAACCCACAGAAATCTAGGACATTACACTGTACCTATAGGTAAGACACATAAATCTAACAAAAAGAAAAATATCCTGCCAGGCTCTTGGAGCACATCTTAAAGGGGTTTTCCAGTTTTGTTAAAATTAATTTTAAAGGGTTTCTCACAAAAGGGTTGCGCTTTTTTTGTTCAAGATCTTGCAAAAACAAGACTTTTTAATATGTGTCCCATTTCAGTGTCTACCATTCCCAGATATTCCCCCTTTATGGGCTCACCAGCCCTCAGGTCCTATAGCTACAGACCTGTTTGATCTATCCGATAGGGCCCGCACTGGTTCATGCTACAGCCTGTTTTATCTCCCTATAGGCTTCCAGCATGGTTGCTATAGCCAACCTGGCTCTACGCAGCCTAGAAAGCCGTAAAACCCCCTGAATTTAAAATAAAACCAAAAACAGGGCTGAGGTGAAATGAATAATGTAAATGGCAACCCCTTTTTAAAAAACACCCAAAAAGGGGAAAAAATGTGAAAAAAAATTCCACAGCTGCCATTCTGTAGCGCCTGGGATCCACTTCTCTTCTTTTCCTGTGCTGTTTTTCCACCATCATCGCTCTAGTGAATGAATGGAGGACGACACGCAGCACAGGAAGTGGAGGGGAGCGGATCTTGGGCTGCTAAAGAACGGCAGCGGCGGGAGGTAAAACAGAGCTCTCTAGCAGGGGTGCAGCTATAGAAGGTGCAAAGGAGGTGGCTGCATCCAAGCCATGGTTTGGGGCCCTCAGGGGAAATCAAGGCACCCTCTACCATATAAGACGACAACAGTATTTCTCATCGGGGGCTCAAGTGAAGCCTCTGCTCTCCAGATATATTTCCTTCTCGGGGGCCCTCCTCCCCCCCACCCGCCAATAGTCATAGCAAGAAACAATAACAGTCGAATTTCAGACACCACTTTTACAGATGGGCTAGAATCACCCCTGTGTTATAGACCTGGTTCTGTAGACACCCAAAAGTGCAATGCCCACCCTGAAGCTCACTATGTTCTGTACATAAGTATGGTGCACCCCATGATTCTGCTGTGGGGTATCCTGTGTACTAGTATGGTGCACCCCATGATTCTGCTGTGGGGTATCCTGTGTACTAGTATGGTGCACCCTCATGATTCTGCTGTGGGGTATCCTGTGTATTAGTATGGTGCACCCCATGATTCTGTGTGGGTATCCTGTATGTACAGTATGGTGCACCCCCTGATTCTGCTGTGGGGTATCCTGTGTATTAGTATGGTGCACCCCCTGATTCTGCTGTGGGGGATCCTGTGTATTAGTATGGTGCACCCCCTGATTCTGCTGTGGGGGATCCTGTGTATTAGTATGGTGCACCCCCTGATTCTGCTGTGGGGGATCCTGTGTATTAGTATGGTGCACCCCCTGATTCTGCTGTGGGGGATCCTGTGTATTAGTATGGTGCACCCCCATGTTTCTTGCTGTGGTGGATTTGTGTATTAGTTGGTGCACCTCATGTTCTGTGTTGGGGGATCCTGTGTATTAGTTATGGTGGCACCCATGACTCTTGTGTGGGGGATCTGTGTATTAGTATGGTGCCCCCCTGATTCTGGCTGTGGGGTTTCTGTTGTTTTAGTTGGTGCAACCCCTGATCCCTGCTGTGGGGGCATCGTTTTTTTTGTATTAGTATGGCGCACCCCTGATCTGTGTGGGGGATCCTGTGTTTTAGTTTGGTTGCACACCTGATCTGCTGTGGGGGATCATGTGTGTTAGTATGGTGCTCCCCTATTGATTCTGCTGTGGGGGTTCCTGTGTTTTAGTTTGGTGCACCCTGATTCTGCTGTGGTCGCGCTCGCACGCGCGCGCGCTCTTAGTATGGTGCAGCCCCTGATTCTGCTGTGGGGGATCCTGTGTATTATTATGTTCCACCCCCTGATCCTGCTGTGGGGGATCCTGTGTATTAGTATGGTGCACCCCCTTATTCTGCTGTGGGGGATCCTGTGTATTAGTATGGTGCATCCCCTGATCCTGCTGTGGAGGAGCCTGGGTATTAGTATGGTGCAGCCCTGATCATGCTGTGGGGGATCGTGTGTATTAGTATGGGGGCACCCCCATGATTTGCTGTGGGGGATCCTGTGTTGTTTTGTTTGGTGCACCCCCTGATTTGCTTGTGGAGGGTCCTGGGTATTGTTTGGTGCACCCCCCTGATCCTGCTGTGGGGGATCCTGTGTACTAGTATGGTGCACCCCCCTGATTCTGCTGTGGAGGGTCATGTGTATTAGTATGGTGCACCTCCTGATTCAGCTGTGGGGTATCCTTCCTGTGTATTAGTATGGTGCACCCCCCGTATTCTGCTATGGAGGGTCCTGTGTATTAGTATGGTGCACCTCCTGATTCTGCTGTGGGGAATCCTTCCTGTGTATTAGTATGGTGCACCTCCTGATTCAGCTGTGGAGCGGTCCTGTGTATTAGTATGGTGCACCTCCTGATTCAGCTGTGGGATATCCTTCCTGTGTATTAGTATGGTGCACCCCCTGATCCTGCTGTGGGGGATCCTGTGTATTAGTATGGTGCATCCCCTGATTCTGCTGTGGGGGATCCTGTGTATTAGTATGGTGCACCCCCTGATTCTGCTGTGGGGGATCCTGTGTATTAGTATGGTGCACCCCCTGATTCTGCTGTGGGGTATCCTGTGTATTAGTATGGTGCACCCCCTGATCCTGCTGTGGGGGATCCTGTGTATTAGTATGGTGCACCCCCTGATTCTGCTGGCTGTGGGGATCCTGGGTATTAGTACTGGTGCAACCCCTTGATTCTCAGCGGTGGGGTTTCCTGTTGTATTAGTTTGGTCGCCCCCCTGATATGCTGTGGGGGATCCTGTGTATTAGTATGGTGCACCCCCTGATTCTGCTGTGGGGGATCCTGTGTATTAGTATGGTGCACCCCCTGATCCTGCTGTGGAGGATCCTGTGTATTAGTATGGTGCATCCCCTGATTCTGCTGTGGGGGATCCTGTGTATTAGTATGGTGCACCCCCTGATTCTGCTGTGGGGATCCTGTGTATTAGTATGGTGCACCCCCTGATTCTGCTGTGGGGGATCCTGTGTATTAGTATGGTGCACCCCCTGATTCAGCTGTGGGGTATCCTTCCTGTGTATTAGTATGGTGCACCCCCTGATTCTGCTGTGGAGGGTCCTGTGTATTAGTATCGTGCACCCCCTGATTCTGCTGTGGGGTATCCTTCCTGTGTATTAGTATGGTGCCACCCCTGATTCTGCTTTTGGGGGATCCCTGTGTTGTATTAGTATGGTGCATCCCCTGATCCTGCTGTGGGGGATCCTGTGTATTAGTATGGTGCACCCCCTGATTCAGCTGTGGGGTATCCTTCCTGTGTATTAGTATGGTGCACCCCCTTATTCTGCTGTGGAGGGTCCTGTGTATTAGTATGGTGCACCCCCTGATTGTGCTGTGGGGATCCTGTGTATTAGTATGGTGCACCCCCTGATTCTGCTGTGGGGGATCCTGTGTATTAGTATGGTGCACCCCCTGATCCTGCTGTGGGGGATCCTGTGTATTAGTATGGTGCACCCCCTGATTCTGCTGTGGGGTATCCTGTGTATTAGTATGGTGCACCCCCTGATTCTGCTGTGGGGGGGATCCTAGTGATTTAGTATGGTGGCCACCCTGTTTCTTGCTGTGGGGGATCCTGTGTATTAGTATGGTGCACCCCCTGATCCTGCTGTGGAGGATCCTGTGTATTAGTATGTTACATCACCTGATTCGTCTGGTGGGGATCCTGTGTATTAGTATGGTGCACCCCCCTGATTCTGCTGTGGGGTATCCTGTGTATTAGTATGGTGCCCCCCCCGCTTCTGCTGTTGGGGTTCCTGTGTAGTAGCTCGTGGGATCCCCTGATTCTGCTGTGGGGGATCTTGTGTATTAGTATGGTGCACCCCCTGATCCTGCTGTGGGGGATCATGTGTATTAGTATGGTGCACCCCCTGATCCTGCTGTGGGGGATCCTGTGTATTAGTATGGTGCATCCCCTTGATCTGCTGTGGGGGGATCTGGGTATTATTATGGTGCACCCCCTGATTCTGCTGTGGGGGATCCTGTGTATTAGTATGGTGCATCCCCTGATTCTGCTGTGGGGGATCCTGTGTATTAGTATGGTGCACCCCCTGATCCTGCTGTGGGGGATCCTGTGTATTAGTATGGTGCACCCCCTGATTCAGCTGTGGGGTATCCTTCCTGTGTATTAGTATGGTGCACCCCCTGATTCTGCTGTGGGGTATCCTTCCTGTGTATTAGTATGGTGCACCCCCTTATTCTGCTGTGGAGGGTCCTGTGTATTAGTATGGTGCACCTCCTGATTCAGCTGTGGGGTATCCTTCCTGTGTATTAGTATGGTGCACCCCCTGATTCTGCTGTGGGGGATCCTGTGTATTAGTATGGTGCACCCCCTGATTCTGCTGTGGGGATCCTGTGTATTAGTATGGTGCATCCCCTGATTCTGCTGTGGGGGATCCTGTGTATTATTATGGTGCACCCCCTGATCCTGCTGTGGGGGATCCTGTGTAATAGTATGGTGCACCCCCTGATTCTGCTGTGGGGTATCCTACCTGTGTATTAGTATAGTGCACCCCCTGATTCTGCTGTGGGATATCCTTCCTGTGTATTAGTATGGTGCACCCCCTTATTCTGCTGTGGAGGGTCCTGTGTATTAGTATGGTGCACCCCCTGATTCAGCTGTGGGGTATCCTTCCTGTGTATTAGTATGGTGCACCCCCTGATTCTGCTGTGGGGTATCCTTCCTGTGTATTAGTATGGTGCACCCCCTGATTCTGCTGTGGGGGATCCTGTGTATTAGTATGGTGCACCCCCTGATTCTGCTGTGGGGGATCCTGTGTATTAGTATGGTGCACCCCCTGATCCTGCTGTGGGGGATCCTGTGTATTAGTATGGTGCACCCCCTGATCCTGCTGTGGGGGCTCCTGTGTTTTTAGTAGGGTGCTATCCCTGATTCTGCTGCTGTGGGGGATCCTGTGTATTAGTATGGTGCATCCCCTGATTCTGCTGTGGGGGATCCTGTGTATTAGTATGGTGCACCCCTTATTCTGCTGTGGGGGGCTCCCTGGTGTATTAGTTTATGGCAGCACCCCCTGATTCTGCGATGGTGGATCCTGTGTATTAGTATGGTGCACCCCCTGATTCTGCTGTGGGGATCCTGTGTATTAGTATGGTGCACCCCCTGATCTGCTGTGGGGGATCATGTGTATTAGTATGGTGCACCTGATTCCTGCTGTGGGGTCCTGTGTATTAGTATGGTGCATCCCCTTAGTCTGCTGTTGGGGATCCTGTGTATTAGTATGGTGCACCCCCTGATCCTGCTGTGGGGGATCCTGTGTATTAGTATGGTGCACCCCCTGATTCTGCTGTGGGGTATCCTTCCTGTGTATTAGTATGGTGCACCCCCTGATTCTGCTGTGGGGTATCCTTCCTGTGTATTAGTATGGTGCACCCCCTTATTCTGCTGTGGAGGGTCCTGTGTATTAGTATGGTGCACCCAGATGTGCTGTGGGGATCGGGTTATAGCATGGTGACACCCCCTGAGGATATTTGCTGTGGGGGATCCTGTGTATTAGTATGGTGCACCCCCTGATCCTGCTGTGGAGGATCCTGTGTATTAGTATGGTGCATCCCCTGATTCTTCTGTGGGGGATCCTGTGTATTAGTATGGTGCACCCCCTGATTCTGCTGTGGGGATCCTGTGTATTAGTATGGTGCACCCCCTGATTCTGCTGTGGGGGATCCTGTGTATTAGTATGGTGCACCCCCTGATCCTGCTGTGGGGGATATGTGTTATTTACGTTTGGTGCACCCTGATTCTGACTGTGGAGGGATCATTGTTGTGTATTAGTATGGTGCATCCCATGATTCTGCTGTGGGGCATCCTGTGTATTAGTATGGTGCACCCCCTGATCCTGCTGTGGGGGATCCTGTGATTATTATAGGTGAACCCCATGATTTGTGTGGGGATCCTGTGTATTAGTCTGGTGCATCCCCTGATTCTGCTGTGGGGGATCCTGTGTATTATTATGGTCCACCCCCTGATCCTGCTGTGGGGGAAACCTGTGTATTATTATGGTGCACCCCCCTGATTCAGATGTGGGGTATCGTTCCTGGTGTATTAGTATGGTAGACCCCCTGATTTCTGCTGTGGGGGTATCCTTCCCTGTGTATTTAGTAGGTGGCACCCCCTTTTTCTGCTGTGGGAGGGTTACTGTGGTATTAGTATGGGGCACCTCTTGATTCAGCGTCGTGGAGGTATCCTCTGTGTATTAAGTTTTTATTTTTTTTTTAATTTGGTTGCACCCCTATTCTGCTTTTGTGGGGGATCCTGTCTATTAGTATGGTGCTCCCCCTGATTCTGCTGTGGGGATCCTGTGTATTAGTATGGTGCATCCCCTGATTCTGCTGTGGGGGATCCTGTGTATTATTATGGTGCACCCCCTGATCCTGCTGTGGGGGATCCTGTGTAATAGTATGGTGCACCCCCTGATTCTGCTGTGGGGTATCCTACCTGTGTATTAGTATAGTGCACCCCCTGATTCTACTGTGGGATATCCTTCCTGTGTATTAGTATGGTGCACCCCCTTATTCTGCTGTGGAGGGTCCTGTGTATTAGTATGGTGCACCCCCTGATTCAGCTGTGGGGTATCCTTCCTGTGTATTAGTATGGTGCACCCCCTGATTCTGCTGTGGGGTATCCTTCCTGTGTATTAGTATGGTGCACCCCCTGATTCTGCTGTGGAGGGTCCTGTGTATTAGTATGGTGCACCCCCTGATTCTGCTGTGGGGGATCCTGTGTATTAGTATGGTGCACCCCCTGATTCTGCTGTGGGGGATCCTGTGTATTAGTATGGTGCACCCCCTGATTCTGCTGTGGGGTATCCTTCCTGTGTATTAGTATGGTGCACCCCCTGATTCTGCTGTGGAGAGAGAATCCTTTGTGTATTAGTATGGTCCCCGATTGCTGGGGGGACCTTTGGTTATTAGTATGGTGCACCCCCGATTCGTGTGGGGAACCCTTTTGTTTTGTATGGTGCACCCCTGATTCGCTGGGGGGCCCCCCTTTGTATTTATGTCCCCCCTGATTCTGCTTTGGAGGGTTCTGTGTATTAGTATGGTGCACCCCCTGATTCTGCTGTGGGGGATCCTGTGTATTAGTAGGGGTCCCCCCGATCGCTGGGGGGGATCCTGTGTATTAGTGGGGTGCCCCCCTGTTTCGCTGGGGGGGTCTGTGTATTAGTATGGTGCCCCCCCTGATTTGCTGGGGGGGATCCTGGTTTTAGTATGGTCACCCCTGATTCTGTTTTGGGGGCCCGTTATTAGTATGGTGCACCCCCTGATCCGCTGGGGGGTTGTGTATTATATGGTGCACCCCTGATTGCGTGGGGATCCTGTGTTTTAGTATGGTGCACTCCCTGATTCTGCTGTGGGGATCCTGTGTATTAGTATGGTGCACCCCCTGATTCTGCTGTGGGGGATCCTGTGTATTAGTATGGTGCACCCCCTGATTCTGCTGTCTAGGATCCTGTGTATTAGTATGGTGCACCCCCTGATTCTGCTATGGAAGATCCTGTGTATTGGTATGGTGCACCCCCTGATTCTGCTGTGTGGAATCCTGTGTATTGTAATTGCACCCCGATTCTGGTGGGGGATCCTGTGTATTAGTCTGGTGCACCCGATTCTGCTGTGGGGGATCCTGTGTATTAGTATGGTGCAACCCCTGATTCTGCTGTGGGGGATCCTGTGTATTATTATGGTGCACCCCCTGATTCTGCTGTGGGGGATCCTGTGTATTAGTATGGTGCACCCCGTTTCTGTGTGGGGGTCGGTATTGTATGGTGCACCCCCTGACCTGCGTGGGGGACCCTGGTATTAGTATGGTGCCCCCCCCTTATTTGTTTGGGGGGATCCTGTCTTTAGTAGGTGCCCCCCTGTTTGCTGTGGGGGATCCTGTGTATTATAGGGTGCACCCCGTTTTGCTGTGGGGATCCTGTGATTTAGTATGGTGAAACCCCCCGATTTGCTGTGGGGATCCTGGTATTGTATGGTCACCCCTGATCCTGGTGGGGGATCCTGTGTATTAGTATGGTGCACCCCCTTTTGTTATTTTGGGTATTTTTGGGATCCTGTCTTTATTTTATGGTGCCCCCTGTTTCGCTGTGGGGACCTGTGTATTAGTTGGTCACCCCCTGATTCTGTGGGGAGGTCCTGTGTATTAGTATGGTGCCCCCCCTGTTTCGTTTTTGGGATCCGTGAAATATATGGTCACCCCCGACCTGCTGTGGGGGAACCTGTGTATTGTAGGGCCCCCCCTAATTCGGGGGCCGGGAAGGGGGCCCCATTGTGTAAATTTTAATTATGGTCACCCCCTGTTTCTGCGGGGGGGGATCTGTGTATTAGTAGGGTGCACCCCTGACCCTGCGTGGGGGATCCTGTGTATTAGTATGTGCCCCCTGATTCTGCTTGGGGGGATCCTGTTTTATATGGTGCACCCCCTGATTCTGCGGTGGGGGATCCTGTGTATTAGTATGGTGCACCCCCTGATCGGTTGGGGTACCCTTTCCCTGTTTTTAGTATGGTGCACCCCCTGATCCTGCTGTGGGGGATCCTGTGTATTAGTATGGTGCACCCCCTGATTGTGCTGTGGGGATCTGGTGTATTAGTATAGTGCACCCCCTGATCCTGCTGTGGGGGAACCTGTGTATTAGTAGGTGCCCCCCTGATTTTTTTGTGTGGGGGATCCTGTTATTAGTATGTGCCCCCCCTTTTTTCTTTGGGAATCCTGTTTTTGTATGGTGCACCCCGATTCTGTTGGGGGGGCCCTGTTATTAGTATGGTGCACCCCCGGATTCGCTGTGGGTACCTTGTATTAGTATGGTGCCCCCTGATTCTGCTTTGGGGATCCTGTGTATTCGTATGGTGCACCCCCTGATTCTGCTGTGGGGATCCTGTGTATTAGTATGGTGCACCCCCTATTCGTTTGGGGGGACCCCTGTTTTTAGTATGGGCACCCCCGATCCTCGGGGGGGGATCCTGTTATTAGTATGGGCACCCCCTGATCCTGCTGGGGGGGATCCTGGTATTGTTGGTGCACCCCTGTTTTGCTGTGGGGACCCTGTGTTTTGTATGGTGATCCCCGACCCGGGGGTTTTTTTTTTGGGAGGATCCTGGGGGGGTTTTTAGTATGGTCACCCCTGATTCTGTTGGGGGATCCTGTGTATTAGTATGGGGGCCCCCCTGTTTCGTGGGGGGATCCTTTTGTTTTTAGTTGGTGCCCCCCCTGTTTTGCTTGGGGGATCCTGTGTTTTAGTAGGGTGCACCCCTGATTTGCGGGGGGGAACCGTGTTTAGTATGGTGAAACCCCTGATTCTGCTGTGGGGCCCTGTGTTTAGTATGTGCACCCCCTGATCTGTGGGGGGGATCCTGTGTATTAGTAGGGGCACCCCGACCCTGCGGGGGGGACCCTGTGTATTAGTAGGGACCCCTGACCTGCTGTGGGTTTCCTGGTATTTATGGTGACCCCCTGATTCTGCTGGGGGTCTGTGTATTGTTGGTGCACCCCCGATTCTTTTTGGGGGGATCCTTGTATTGTAGGGTGCACCCCCTGATTCTGCTGGGGACCCTGTTTTAGAGGGGTGCACCCCTGATTTGCTGGGGGATCCTGTGTATTAGATGGTGCACCCCCTGCCCCTGCTGTGGGGATCCGTGTATTAGTATGGTGCACCCCCTGACCCGCGGTGGGGTTAATTTTTTCCCCCTTCGCTTGGGGGAAATTCCTTTTATTGGGGTGCACCCCCTTATTCTGCAGTGTATAGCGTTGAGTATGTGAGGGCAGGCGGGCGTCTCACGCCCATCCTAAATGACATAGTTTTCCTGTGACTGTTCCAGGAAGCCTTTTGTTCAGCTTCTGTGAGGCAGGAGAAGGTAAACAGGCTGCAGCCATATTGCTGTGTGCTCTCGCACATAAGTGTAAACCCACTTAACCAACACAATGTGCGGACATTCACTGCCTGACAGCACAAACATGGAAAATGTGTGCAAGGCTCAGAAGCCCCTCAGAGGGGAGGAGCGCCCTGCTCTATGTTCTGCCGCAGTAGAGCTAACATCCAGTATAGGTGCAGGGGTCACTTTTAGGTAAGATGCATGAAGTTTTCCCTTATAAAGTCAATTAGGGAAAACCATAGCAAAATCTCATAAGGTTTAACACGTGACAATCCCCTCCATGATGATCATACCAATCAAACTTTACTGCATTGCCAGTGTCTACAGTTTCCAAAATCTTCTGTAGAAACCTGTGATGTCACAGGTGATCGGCCTATAGATCTATGCACTCTCACAAGAGGAGCTGGTGGAATCTCTCATGTAAAGAGTGCGTGGGACTGTGGACAGTCATGTATACCATACCTCCCAAGTGTCCCTATATTGGAGGGACGTCCCTATTTTTCACCCCGTCCCTCTTAAGGGTTGTTCCCCTCGTGGACAAAAAAAAAACCCAAAATGAATTCTAAAAACGTTCTGAAATGAGTTTTCTGTCCACTGCCTGTCAAAAGCACTAAAAAAGGCCCTTTTTTTTGGGCCGTTTTTTTTTGTTTTTGGAGCGTTTTTTGGAGGTTTTTTTAAGCTTTTGCTCTGCTTTTTAATGTATCACAAATTAAACCATTTGGGTGTAAAAACCCAAGGGAGTTAACATGTTAATATCACTTCCTTTTTACACTGTACCACTGTGAGCACATTGTCCTTTGTGAGCTGCTGTTTGCGTGCTACTTTTTTTATTAAATTTTGCACAAGATTCTTTGCACCAAAATCCACAAAAACCCACATTATCTTTCCATACAGCAAGATAACTGTATTAGGTCACAATCTGTAAAGAAAAAGGATTTTATCCCAAAATCCCCCCCAAAAACGCATTATTGCGCAAATTCGTAAAAAAAAATTTATTAAAGGGGGAAAACGAGATCACTTTATTAGCGGCAAAATTTTTAAAGATATTGATCTTAGCGCCCAAATCCGTAAAAAAACGGAATCTGTCGCCGAAATCCGTAAAAAACGGGTTTTTTTTGTCAAAATTAAAATCACTTGATTAGCCCAAAATCGTAAAGATACGGATTTTAGCCTAAAATCCATCAAAAACGGATTTTTGGCACCCAAATCCATAAAAAAATGATTTTTTTGGCATCAGAAGCGAATCATTATTTCGCGCAAAAATGTTCAATAAAGGATTTGAGCCAAAACCATTAAAAAAAATGGATTCGCCCTGAAACCCCTTTTTAAACCGTATTTTTAGCGTCTACGCAAGATTTAAATTTAGTAGCCACAATATGTTCAAACAAAGGAATTTTAGTGCCAAATCCGAAAAAGCGGATTCTAGCACTAAAATCCGTAAAAAAACCCCTTATTTTTAGAGCCAGAAGAGAGATAACTTTATTTGCGCCAAAATATGTTCAGTAAAGGATTTTAGTGCCAAAATCCGTAAAAAAAAACGATTGGCGCCAAAATTCGTAAAGAATGTTTTTAGTGCAGAGGAAATAACTTTGTTAGATCAAAAAATGTTCAATAAAGGATTTTGTGCCAAAATCCGTAAAAAACGATTCTGTGCTAAAATCCTAAAAAAAATTTTTTTTTAAATGTCCGCGGGAAACAATTTTTGCGCTAAAAAAATTAAGAAAATTTTGTGTCAACCCAAAAAAAAGGATTTTTTTCGTCACAAGAGAGATAACTTTATTACGTGAAAATCTGAAAAAAAAACCCTGTATTTTTAGCAAAAAAAAATTTTAATTGCGCAAAAATCTTAGCGCCCAAAGATGATCATTTTTTTACAATGGTAAAGAAAGGACAATCGGCATTGTATGCAAAATTTGAAAATGATAACCTTACTACCCCCCACTAAGGTGGGATTGGGTCTCCTGGGGGGGTTTTCTTTAAAAAAAAGCGTAAAAACCTGCAAAAACCGCCCCCAAAAAAGGGCCCCAAAGGCCCGGCGCTTTCCATAGACTCCTGTAGAAAAAATTTTCTCTCTGGGGTTTTTTTTTAGAACATGTTGAAAAAGACGCCCCAGAAAAAAAAAAAATGAGCAAAAAAAAAAGCAGTCAGTGTAGCAGCGGGGGGTCTTCCCTATGGTTTTTGGGGGAGATGATTTCAGTCTTTTTTTTCCAGAATTTTTAAAAAAACGAAAAAAAACGCTGAAAAAAACTGACGTTTTTCTGTGCAGGGGAGAAGAGCCTAAATGTCCTCTTTTTCATTTGGGGGGAAAGATTTTTATCTAAAAACTGTATCTGCTTTAAAAAGTACTGATTGCTTCCCCGCTGATATTAATAACAAAATTACTTAAGGGGTTGTCTCGCACAAAGAAAGCTTTTTAAAATGTAGGGAAACTAAGGCTAGGTTCACCCGGCTTTAATTGCGGGAGTAATTACGCCCCCAAATTTCGCCGGGGGGACGGGGGCGGGGCGGGGAGCGGGGGGGCCCACCTCCCGCCCTGTACAATACTAGCGGGGCGTATCGCCGCTGGAATTCACATGTCACTTTCTCCCCCCCCGGGGGGGATTGGCGGAGGGGAAGGGGAGTAATCCAAATTCTTATGAGACCTGTGGATTACCGTAATAATGGGGCGTCACTCCGGCGCGAATTACGGATGAAATACTCCAGTTTTAAGCCGTGTAAATAGCCAAAAAGAAGACTTTTCCCCAAAACATTTTTGTTCATCTTTTTTTGTTTACCTTCCTGGCTTATTGGGGTTTCCCCCCCTGACTGACCTGTGTACCCCCCCCCCCCCTCCTGCGTTTGTCTATGGAAAAGAAGGGGGGAGGTATCACAGAGGTCCGGGAGCCAGAGTGAGGTGTTGTTTTTGTCTTTCAGACAAAAGCTGTAATTATACTTTTACTTTAAAGAAACTCCGCTAGCTTTCAGAGAGCTTCTGAGCTAATTAAACTTTGCAGGGTGAATATAATGCTGAAAAAAAGGGGGTGAAAGCAAGGGGCCCCATTGTAATACAACAGCTTGACCAGGAAGGCCAGGGTGATCTAGAAACTCCGAGGGGGGACAACCCCCTAAAGGGGTTGTCTCAAATACATTGTTCATTACCTCAGTTCTGTTTTTTTGTTTATTTTTAATTCGGGGGTGTTTACGGCTTCACAGGCCGCATAAAGCCGGGTTTTACTATGCAACGTGCTGGGAGGGGCTTCAGGAAGAGCAAACAGGCCCGTAGCTTTGCAAAACCCGTTGGGGGCCCCATCCCGGTAGATCAACGGTCATATATACAACCCGGCTGTCAACTATCAGGGGAGATCGAACAGGTTTGGGAACTATCGACCAGGGCTGGCACCCTAAGGAGAGTCAAACGGTCTGTAGCTATAGAGACCTGAAACTGATTCAGCCCATATTAGGGGGATATCTAGGAATAGGGAGGGCACGTTAATGGATACATATTGCAAAGTGACTTGTTTTTTCAAAACTTTTAAAATAAAAAGCAGCAAACCTTTTGTGAGAAACCCCTTTAATATTTTTATACGGATAAATGCAATCCTGAAAATGGGTTCCCTTTTTAATCTAAAAGTTGGGATGTAGTTTGGGGATGGGTTAGGGGTTCCTTTTTGTCCCTCTTTGCAATCTCTAAAAGTTGTGAGGTGCATGTATACTGTAATCCAACCCTGATGATTCTGGATTGTGGCTGTCTCGAATTTGTAATACCCCTGTAAACCCGACAGTAGCCCGGGGGGCCATGATAGTTGCCCCCGTGCCTGAAGTTGCCCGTAGCAGTTTTCCCCTGTGCCATGATAGTTCCCCCCGTAGCCATTCCCCTGTGCCAGTTGCCCCTGTAGTCAGTTGCCCCTGTACCCTTGCCCCTGTATTCCGGGCTAGTTGCCCCCCGTAGCAGTTGCCCCCCGTAGCCCTTTTCCTCCTTTTGCCCGCTAGTTGCCCCTGTAGTCAGTTTCCCCCTTTACCATTGCCCCTGTATCATTTTTCCCCCGTAGTCGCTATTTCCCCCCGTAGTCAGTTCCCTTTTAGCCATTGCCCTTAGTCCTTAGTTGCCCCCCCGTACCATTGCCCCTGTAGTCAGTTTTCCCCCCGTAGCCCCGTTGCCCCCGTGCCATTTCCCGTAGCCCTGTTGCCCCCCTTTGCCCGTTGCCCCTGTAAACCCCTAGTTTCCCCCGTGCCAGTTGCCCCTGTAGTCAGTTGCCCCCGTAATCCGCAGTTGCCCTGTAGAGTTTGCCCCCTTAGTCCTGCTAGTTGCCCCTTGTGCCTTGCCCCTTTAGCGTTGCCCCCGTACCAGTTCCCCCCTTTGTCCCGCTAGTTCCCCCTTTTACCATTGCCCCCTTTTTGTCGTTGCCCCTTAGTCAGTTGCCCTGTAGCCCTTTCCCCCTTAAACCTGCAGTTGCCCCCCTTTGCCATTGCCCCTGTGTCCTGCTAGTTGCCCCTTGTAGCCAGTTGCCCCCTTTAGTCAGTTGCCCCTGTAGTCAGTTGCCCTCTTTAGCCAGTTGCCCATGTAGTCCAGCTAGTTGCCCCCTGTAGTCAGTTGTCCCCTGTAGCCAGTTGCCCCCTGTAGTCCTGCCAGTTGCCCCCTGTAGTCAGCTCCCTGTAGCCAGTTGGCCCTGTAGTCAGTTGCCCCTGTAGTCCTGCTAATTGCTCCTGTAGCCCTGCCAGTTGCCCCTGTAGTCCTGCTAGTTGCCCCTGTAGTGATGCTAGTTGCCCCTGTAGTCCTGCTATTTGTCCCTGTAGTCCTGCTAGTTGCCCCTGTAGTCCTGCTTGTTGCCCCTGTAGCTAAGGATAATAACATAAAAAAAGTACTTACCTTTCCAGGATCCCCGCAGCGTGTCCAGGTCCCGGGAGCCGGGATTCAGTGTAAGCGGTGGAACGTCATCACGCTGCTTACACTCAGCTCCCGGGGTCTCCTGGGACGGACAGGAGCCGAGACTCAGCGTCGCAGGGGCCGCGGTGAAAGCCATGCGCCCCCTGTGACGCTATGTATGTACAGCGCTGACTGAGCACTGATACATACAGGGGGGGAGACAGGAGGGGAGCGATCCTCCCTGTGCCAGCAGCTGCACTAAGTGGGTGCAGCTGCTGGCTTTGACTCTGCACGGCTGTTTTACAACGGCCGTGCAGAGTCCAGGGCTAACCGAGGGGCGGGTAAGGTGGGCAGCGCCCACCTCGGGTGAGCGGAGTACCAGCGCCCCGGGCGATCGCCCAAATCGCCCGCCCCTAGGAACGGCCCTGTCACTGACCTCTGTGATCACATGATGCTGCACCCAATCACTGACCTCTGTGGTCACATGATGCTGCACCCAAAATCACTGACCTCTGTGAACATGATGCTGCAGCCAAATCCCCAACCTCTGTGATCACATGCGCTGCAGCCAATAAACTGCCCTCTGTGGTCACATGATGCTGCAGCCAATCACCGACCTCTGTGATCACATGACGCTGCAGCCAATCACCGACCTCTGTGATCACATGACGCTGCAGCCAATCACTGACCTCTGTGGTCACATGATGCTGCAGCCAATCACCGACCTCTGTGATCACATGCTGCTGCAGCCAATCACCGACCTCTGTGATCACTGATGCTGCAGCCAATCACTGACCTCTGTGGTCACTTTGATGCTGCACCCAAAATCACCGACCTCTGGGGATCACATGCTGCTGCAGCCATCACCGACCTCTGTGATCACATGATGCTGCAGCATCACCGACCTCTGTGGTCACATGATGCTGCAGCCAACAACCAACCTCTGTGATCACATGTTTGCGCAGCCAATCACCGACCTCTGTGATCACATGCTGCTGCAGCCAATCACCGACCTCTGTGATCACATGATGCTGCAGCCAATCACCGACCTCTGTGGTCACATGATGCTGCAGCCAATCACCGACCTCTGTGATCACATGACGCTGCAGCCAATCACGACCTCTGTGGTCACATGATGCTGCAGCCAATCACCGACCTCTGTGGTCACATGATGCTGCAGCCAATCTTGTGCTGCATCATGTGATCCATGACTGTCGGTGGGGAATTTTAAAAGTCATGGTAAACCCCTTTAACTTTATTGAGTTATATTTTAGCATATATGTCGGGAAAGCTCCCACAACTCGCTAAGTGTATTCATAGGCCTCTATATAAGAGCCAAAGGAGGGTCCTTCATAAAGCCATAAAGGCTGCAAAAAAGCAAAAATAGACTTAAAAATAAAATCTCCTGGAATAGGGAGTTAAACATACTGGGAACTCCCACAAAACACAATGGAAAGAAGACAGCACTCCCCTGTATTGGGAACTCCCATAGAACAGAATGGAGAACACATCGCTCCCCTGTATTGGGAACTTCCATAGAACAGAATGGAGAACACAGCGCTCCCTGTCCTGGGAACTCCCATAGAACAGAATGGAGAACACAGCACTCCCCTGTAAATGGGAACTCCCATAGAACAGATGGAGAGAACACAGCGCTCCCCTGTACTGGGAACTCCCATAGAGCAGAATGGAGAGAACACAGCGCTCCTCTGTACTGGGAAAATTCCAAAAGAACAGAATGGGAGAACACAGCGCTCCCCTGTACTGGGAAAATGAAAATAGAACAGAATGGAGAACACAGCGCTCCCCTGTACAGGGAACTCCCATAGAACAGAATGGGGAGAACACAGCGCTCCCTGTACTGGGAATGACATAGAAAAAAATGGAGGGGAACACAGCGCTCATCTGTTACTGGGAACTCCCATAGAACAAATGGAGAGAACACATCGCTCCCCTGTACTGGAACTCCCCAAAAAACAATGGAAAAAAAGACAGCACTCCCTGTACGGGAATCCCATAGAACGAATGGAGAAACCCCAGCGCTACCCTGTACTGGGAACGCCCATAGAACAGAATGGAGAGAACACAGCGCGCCCCTGTACTGGGAACTCCCATACCACAGACGGGAGAGAACACAGCACTGTCCTGGACGGGGAACTTCCATAGAACAGAATGGAGATAACACAGCGCTGCCCTGTACTGGTAACTTCCATAGAACAGAATGGAGAGAACACAGCGCTCCCCTGTACTGGGAACTGACATAGAACAGAATGGAGAACACAGCGCTCCCCTGTACTGGGAACTGACATAGAACAGAAAGGAGAGAACACAGCGCTCACCTGTACTGGGAACTCCCATAGAACAGAATGGAGAGAACAAGCGCTGCCCCGTACTGGGAAACTTCCATAGAAAAAGAATGGAAGAGAACACAGCGCTCCCCTGTACTGGGAACTCCCATAGAACAGAATGGAGAAAAACAGCGCTCCCCTGTACTGAAAACTCCCATAGAACGAATGGAGAGAACACAAGCGCTCCCCTGTACTGGAAACTCCCATTTGAATAGAATGGAGAACACAGCGCTCCCCTGTACTGGGAACTCCCTTTGAACAGAATGGAGTGAACACAGCGCTGCCCTGTACTGGGAACTTCCCTAGAACAGAAGGAGAGAACACAGCGCCTTCCCTGTACTGGGAACTGACATAGAACAGAATGGAGAACACAGGTGCTCCCCTGTACTGGAAACTGACATAGAAAAAAAATGGAGAGAACACAGCGCTCACCTGTACTTTGGGGAAATCCCAAAGAACAGAATGGAGAGAAACACAGCGCTCCCCTGTACTGGGCACTCCTCTAGAACAGAATGGAGAGAACACAGTGCTCCCCTGTACTGGGAACTCCCACAAAATACAATGGAAAGAAGACAGCACTCCCCTGTACTGGGAACTCCCATAGAACAGAATGGGAACAAAAGCGCTCCCGTACTGAAATTTCCCCTAGAACCCGAATGGAGAGAACACAGCGCTCCCCCCGTACTGGAAACCCCATAGAACAGAATGAGAGAACACAGCGCTCCCCCTGTACTGGAAACTCCCATAGAACAGAATGGAGAGAACACAGCGCTCCCCTGTACTGGGAACTCCCATAGAATAGAATGGAGAACACAGCGCTCCCCTGTCGGGAACTCCCCATAGAACAGAATGGAGAGAACACAGCGCTGCCCTGTACTGGGAACTTCCATAGAGGACAATGGAGAGAACACAGCGCTGCCCTGTACTGGGGAAATTCCATAGAACAGAATGGAAGAACACAGCGCCCCCTGTACTGGAAACTCCCATAGAACAGAATGGAGAGACACAGCGCTCCCCTGTACTGGGAACTCCCATAGAATAGAATGGAGAACACAGCGCTCCCGTACTGGGAACTCTCATAAACAGAATGGGAGAGAACACAGCGCTGCCCTGTAAATGGGAACTTCCATAGAACAGAATGGAGAGAACACAGCCCCTCCCCTGTAAATGGGAACTCCCATAGAGCAGAAGGAGAACACAGCGCTCCTCTGTACTGGGAACTCCCATAGAACAGAATGGAGAACACAGCGCTCCCTGTACTGGGAAACTGTCATAGAACAGAATGGAGAACACAGCGCTCCCCTGTTCTGGGTTATCCCATAGATCAGATTTGTGAGAACACAGCGCTCCCCTGTACTGGGAACTCCCATAGAACAGAATGGAGAGAAAACCCGCGCTCCCCTGTACTGGGAACTCCCAAGAATAGAATGGAGAACACAGCGCTCCCCTGTACTGGGAACTCCATAGAATAGAATGGAGAACACAGCGCTCCCCTGTACTGGAACTCCCATAGAACAGAATGAGAGAACACAGCGCTGCCCTGTATTTGGGGAAATTCCATAGAACAGAATGGAGAGAACACAGCGCTGCCCTGTACTGGGAACTTCCATTTGAACAGAATGGAGAGAACACAGCGCTCCCCTGTACTGGGAACTGACATAGAACAGAATGGAGAACACAGTGCTCCCCTGTACTGGAAACTGACATAGAACAAAATGGAGAGAACACAGCGCTCACCGTACTGGGAAAATCCCCTAGAACAGAATGGAGAACACAGCGCTCCCCTGTACTGGGCACTCCTCTAGAACAGAATGGAGAGAACACAGTGCTCCCCTGTACTGGGAACTCCCACAAAATACAATGGAAAGAAGACAGCACTCCCCTGTACTGGGAACTCCCATAGAACAGAATGGAGAACAACAGCGCTCCTCTGTACTGGGAACTCCCCTAGAACAGAATGGAGAGAACACAGCGCTCCCCTGTACCCGGAACTCCCATAGAAGAATGGAGAACCGCGCCCTCTGTACTGGGGAAATCCCATAGAACAGAATGGGGAGAACACAGCGCTTCCCCTGTTTCTGGAAACTCCATAGAACAGAATGGGGAGAAAACAAACGCTCCCCTGTACTGGAAACTCCCATAGAACAAGAATGGAGAGAACACAGCGCTCCCCTGTACTGGGAACCCCATAGAATAGAATGGAGAACACAGCGCTTCCCTGTACTGGGAACTCCCATAGAATAGAATGGAGAACACAGCGCTGCCCGTGGTACTGGGAAACTCCCATAGAATAGAATGGAGAACACAGCGCTCCTCTGTACTGGGAACTCCCCTAGAAAGAATGGAAGAACACAGCGCTCCCCTGTACTGGAAACCCCATAGAACAGAATGGAGAGAACACAGCGCTCCCTGTACTGGAAAACTCCCATAGAACAGAAAGGAGAGAACACAGCGCTCCCCTGTACCTGGGGAAATCCCATAGAATAGAATGGAGAAAAACAGCGCTCCCTGTACTGGAACTCCCATAGAATAGAATGGAGAAAACAGCGCTCCTGTAAATGGAACTCCCATAGAATAGAATGGAGAGAACACAGCGCTCCCCTGTACTGGGAACTCCCATAGAACAGAATGGAGAGAACACAACGCTGCCCTGTACTGGGAGCTGATGGTGACTCCTTCATATAGCGGTCATTTCACTGTATGACTTCTTGGTTGTATTAGTGTGAATCAGAACAGGGTGCTCAGCGCGGCTGCTGCCTTCCTGCTCTTCCGGGAAGTCTCTGCAGCTCTAGATGACCACATATGGAAATGTCAGCTCCACTGTTTGCACTGGAAGTTCTCTGTGATATTATCCAGAGAGAGAAAATATTGTCCCGCTATCAGCAGATCACTAATTCTCCGGTACGAAGGGGGTTGATGCTGAGTGACGGCCCCGGCTGCTCTTGTGCTGAGATAATCAACAATTACATGTAAGGTAGTGGGAGCTCGTGATGTGTGATGTAGCAGCTGCACATCACACTACAGATGAGGGACAAACACCCCGAAACAGCTGTCTGCAGATGAGAGATACTGGCTTGGCTAAATATCCCTTTTGCTTTCTCAAGACTCAGTGGGTCAAAAGCAAATTGAGGATTTGTTACATCAAATAGAGGGCGCTTGAGCTTTCTCAGCTCCTTTCCCATAATGCCTTGTGATATGCAGATGCTTAGTAGAGGGCAAAAAGGCAATTCAAAACTCTGCACACCGTTTGGTGCTCTCCCCAAGGAGGGATATTCCCCTTTCTGAGCTACTCATTGCCTCCCACCCAGCCAGCCAGTATTGCTCTGCTCTGCACTGATGAGGGGCAAAACCCCAAAGCAGCTGTCTGCAGATGAGTGATACCGGCTTGGCTAATATCCCTTTTGCTTTCCAAAGCAAATTGAGGATTTGTTACATCTAATAAAGGGTGCTTGAACTTCTCAGCTCCTTTCCCATAATGCCTTGTGATATGCAGATGCTTAGTAGAGGGTAAAAAGGCAATTCAAAACTCCACACACCATTTGGTGCTCTCCTCACCTCAAGGAGAGATGTTCCCCTTTCTGAGCATCACACTACAATGTAATGTATATCGTGTTATGTGCAAAAAATATGGTTGGATTTGTCACAGATCATTTTTCTGCAATTCGACCATGAATTTGCAGGAAAATCCCACAGAAAATCTCAAGCTGATTTTGTTGTAGATTTTCCACAACCGACTCCAAAATTAGCATACTCACCATCTGTGGCTTCATTGGCAAGGCTTACCAGGCACCGACCCCTAAATCAAGACTGGCCAGGAGGCTAGGGAGGTCTCAAGATGGCTCTATGAGAGCTATGGATTACCGTAATTGCGGCGCGCATTTCGCCGTGTATAACGTGAAATACGCGGCGGAATGTGAACATACCCTTAGTCAACATCTCTCCACTAATTAATGATACCACTGGAACACTTGGCACCACTGTTTAAAGGAAAGATGGTTATGATATATATAATAACCATCTTTCCTTTAAAACAGTGGTGCCAAGTGTTCCAGTGGTATCATTAATTAATGGAGAGATGTTGACTAAGGGTATGTTCACATTCCGCCGCGTATTGTATATGTATGTATGTATATATATATATATATATATATATATATATATAAAATTTTAATAAAATAGTGTATATAAATATATATATATACATACATACATACATATACACATATACGCCATGTTCACATGGCTTAATTGCGGCCCATAGACGATCATTACTAGCAGCGCGTATACGCCGCTAGAAAATGATCTGTCACTTATCTCCCCCCCGCGGCGTATTCGGTGTATACCATGGAGAGGAGACGTAATCCATAGTTCTCTGTGAGAACTGTGGATTACCGTAATGGCTGGCACGGATTTCAGCCTGTAATTCGCGCACTACGGACTGAAATACGTGCCCAAATAAGCCGTGTGAACAGGGCCATACTGTTTCACTGCTACACTGACAATTCATGACATGATTTTCATGTTATCATGAGCCCTGTTCACATCACATTTTGGGCCTCTGCTGGTGGGATCCTTAGATCCAGACATGTACAACGTTGCAGGATATGGTGGCTGAAGCATCCAGAAATGTCCCAAAGCAGACAGTACCCGCCCCAAACTGGGTGGTATAGCTCGTTTTGGGGATGGGGTTTACAGAGGCCACGCCCCTTTGGGGGGGCTGCCAGAAATGCTTTGGCGATATGTTGTGCAGGCCTGTTTTAGGCAAAAGCAATGCGAAAGCATACTGTATATGTTTGGGCAACCGAGCAAACCTAGGCGAAAAGAGGCTTGGTTTGCACTGTAGGTCCTTATGACTCCGCTTTGGCCCTGACACGGTGAACCTCAGGATGACTTTTTCAAGGTATCCCCACAGAGGCCAAAAATGTGATGTGGATGCGCCTTATACTATTTACTGTATGATAGGATCAGATACAATACTCTCACCGCACAATGGTTTTTCCCAAGATATTGTATCGTGAAACCGCACTCCCCATACACTGCTGATCTGTGGCAGAAGATCCATCCAATTATCTAGAACATTTTACTATCTATATTAGTGAGGTGCATGCTGTGATTGGTGGTCTATAGCGCCTCCCTACAATACAATGCGGTACTACATGTCCAGCACTGCTCTTACATGTATTAGTGAGGTGCATGCAGTGATTGGTGGTCTATAGCGCCTCTCTACAGTACAGTGCGGTACTACATGTCCTGTACTGCTCTTACATGTATTAGTGAGGTGCATGCAGTGATTGGTGGTCTATAGCGCCTCTCTACAGTACAATGCGGTATTACATATCCTGTACTGCTCTTACATGTATTAGTGAGGTGCTGCAGTGAGTAGGGTTATAGCACTTCTCTCAGTATAGTCGGTGCATATCTGTCCTGTACTGCTCTTCGTATTAGTGGGTACATGCAGTGATTGGTGGTCTATAGCGCCTCTCTACAGTAAGTGCAGTAAAATGTCCTGACTGTCTTACTGTATTGTGAGGTGCATGCGTGATTGGTGGTCTATAGCATTCTCTACGTTTAGTGCGGTACTACAGGGTCTGTATGTTTTACAGTATTGTGGGGTGCATGCAGTGATTGTGGTTATAGCCCTCTCTACAGTCAGTGGGGAAACTACGTCCTGACGCTTTACTGTTTAGTGGGGTCAGCGTGATTGTGGTCTATAGTCCTTTTCAGTACATTGGGGGTACTACATGCCCTTGTACTACTCTTACATGTATTGTGAGGTGCATGAAATATTGGTAGTCTATGCTCCTCTCTCAGTACGTGCGGTACACTTTCCCTGTATGCTCTTCATTTTTTTTGTGGGTGATGCAGTAATTGGTGGTCTATAGCGCCCCCCTACAATACAATGCGGTACTACATGTCCTTTTTACTGCTCTTACATGTATTAGTGAGGTGCATGCAGTTTTTGGGGTCATGCCCCTCTCTCAGTACAGTGCGGTACCCATGTCCTTACTGTCTTACATGTATTTGAGGGAAAGGCAGTGTTGGCAGTATATACACCTCTGTCGTACAGTGCGGGTTTAACACCCCTTACTGCTCTTACATGTTTTTAGTGAGGTGCAGCAGTGTTGGGGTCTATAGCCCTCTGTACGTACAGTGCGGTTACATGTCCTGTACTGCTTTTTACATGTATTAATGCAGTATGCAGTGATTGGTGGTTTTGGCCTTCTACGTACAGGGGCGTACTAATTCCTGTACTGCTTTACTTTTTTAATGCAGTGCATGCATATTGGTGGTCTATAGCACTTCCTACAGTCTGCGGTACTACATGTCCTGTATGCTTTTACATGTTTTGTGAGGTGCAGCAGTGATGGTGGTCTATAGCGTCTCTACGTACAATGCGGTATTAAATTTTTCCTGTACTGCTTTTTACATGTTTTGTGAGGTGCATGCAGTGTTGGTGGTCTTAGCGCCTCTCTACAGTACAGTGCGGTATACTGTCTGTATGCTTTAATGTATTAGTGGGGTGCTGCGTGATTTCGGTTATACTCCTCTTTACAGTAATTGTGGTACTACATGCCGTATACCTTACATGTATTAGTGGGGTGCATGCAGTGATTGGCGGTCTATAGCCCCTCTGTACAGTACAGTGCGGTACTACTGTCCTGTACTGCCTTACATGTATTATGAGGGGAGCAGTGATTGGTGGTCTATAGCGCCTCTCTACAGTCGGCGGTATAAATGTCCTGTACTGCTCTTAATGATTGTGGGTGCTGTATGTTGGTGGTCTATAGCGCCTCTCTACAGTACAGTGCGGTTTTACTCTGCCCTGTCGCTCTTACATGTTTTTGGGTGCATGCAGTGTTTGGCGGTCATAGCGCCTTTACAGTCGTGGGTCACATGCCCTTTGTACTGCTTTACATGTATTGTGAGGTGCGGGCAGTGTTGGGGCGGTCTATAGCGCCTTTTTTTTACGACATGCGGTACTACTTTCCTGTACTGCTTTACATGTATTAGTGAGGTGCATGCGTGATTGGGGTCGATATCCCCTCTTACAGTACTTGCGGTATACATGTCCTGTTCTGCTATTCATGTATTCATAGTTTCATGTTTGTAAGGCCGAAAAAGACAAGTCGCCCATCTAGTTCCCCTGTTGTGCTAAGGGTTGATCCAGGGGAAAGGGAAAAAAAAACCCAATGAGGTAGAACCCCTTGTCTCTTTTTTGGGGAAAAAATTCCCTTTCCCGATCCAATCTGGCAATCGAAAACCCCTGGTCAGCGCCCCTCTCCAAAATCCTAGACACAAAACCCTGTTATTTATTACGCTCCAGAAATGCATCCAGGTCCTTTTTTAAACCCTTTTATGAATTCCCTGAAAATTTTCCCTTTTGGCGGGAAAATTCCACGTCTCATCTTTACAGTAAAAACCCCTTTCTTTTTATGTAGAAATTTTCTTTCCTCAAACGTAGAGGATCCCCCCTTGTTCTGATAAGTCCTGTGTTAAAAAATCTTGGGGAGATTCTAATTGCCTTTGAGTTTTTTAAACATATTTTTTATGTGCCCCCGAAGCCTCTTTTCTCAAATAAAAAAAACCCTAATCTTGCCAATCTTTCGTGTACTGTGCCACCCATCCCTTTTTTTTTTTTGTTCCCCCTTTGTACCTGTTCAAGCTCTACAATGTCTTTCCTGTGCACTGGTGCCCAAAACTGTACACAATATTCCATGTGTGGTCTAACCAGTGACTTGTATATATGGGAGAATAATGTTCTCATCATGTGCTCTATGCCCTTTTATACACCCATGATCCTATTTGCCTTAGCAGCTGCTGCCTGACACTGGCTGCTACAATTAAGTTTACTGTCCACCAGGATTCCCAAGTCCTTCTCCATGTCACTTTTACACAGTGTTTTTCCATTTAACATGTAATCATGTAATGGATTTTTCTTCCCCATATGCATACCTTGCATTTATCAGTGTTAAACCTCCTCTGCCATTTCCCTACCCAGGCCTCCAACTTATCCAGATCCCTTTGTAATAACATATTATCCTCTATTGTGTTGATTACTTTACAGAGCTTAGAATCATCTGCAGAGATCGATATTCTACTGTGTATTCCCTGTGTAAGATCATTAATGAAAATGTTAAGAGGATAGGGCCCATACTGACCCTGTGGTACCCCACTAGTAACAGCGATCAGTCTGAGTATGCACCGTTAATTACTACCCTTTGTTTCTATCAGTGAGCCAGTTGCTTACCCACTTGCACACAATTTCCCCCAGTACAAGCATTCTCATTTTATTTACCAACCTTTTATGTGGCACCGTATCAAATGCTTTAGAAAAATCTAGATATATGACATCCAGTGCCTCACCCCGATCCAGTCTAGCACTGACTTCCTCATAGAAGCTGATGAGATTAGTCTGACAGGACCGATCCTTCATGAACCCATGCTGGAATGGCGTTATACATTTATTTTCAGTGAGATACTCCAGGATAGCATCTCTGAGAAAACCTTCAAACATTTTACCTACAACAGAGGTTAAGCTTACCGGCCTATAGTTTCCTGGATCACTTTTTGACCCGTTTTTTGAATATTGGCACCACATTTGCTATGCGCCAATCCGTTGGGACATACCCCATAGTGAGGTGCATGCAGTGATTGCGGTCTATAGCGCCTCTCTACAGTACAGTGCTGTACTACATGTCCTGTACTGCTCTTACATGTATTAGTGAGGTGCATGCAGTGATTGGTGGTCTATAGCGCCTATTTACAGTACAGTGCGGTACTACATGTCCTGTACTGCTCTTACATGCATTAGTGAGGTGCATGCAGTGATTGGCGGTCTATAGCGCCTCTCTACAGTACAGTGCGGTACTACATGTCTGTACTGCTCTTACATGTATTAGTGGGTGCATGCAGTGATTGATGGTCTATAGTCGTCTCTCTACAGTGCAGTGCGGTTACACTGTCCGTTACTGCTACTTACATGTATTAGTAAGGTGCATGCAGTGATTGATGGTCTATAGTGTCTCTCTACAGTGACAGTGCGGTACATGTCCTTACTGTCTTACATGTATTAGTGAGGTGCATGCAGTGATTGGCGTCTATAGCGCCTCTCTACAGTACAGTGCGGTGCACATATCCTGTACTGCTCTTACATGTAATTAGTGAGGTGCATGCAGTGATTGGGTCTAGCTTTCCCATAAGTGGGATCAAAACCCACTTCCCAAAATGGAGGGATAGTTTTTGGGG